>VWZY01003698.1:162899-175045 GCA_013399075.1 Chloroceryle aenea | reverse complement strand
CTACTCCTTTACGTAGGGACTTGGCCGTATAAGGGTTGTTCTGTGCTAGGGAAACAATAGATGACAGCTTAGCTGCTCCTCAACCCAGTTGTAGCTCACTTAATATTTTTTTTTTTGTATTGCAAGCAGACTTCTAATGAGGTTATGAAACGAGCCTGTGTCACAGCTAAGTCCCACCCATCTGCTGTGCTGCTGAGATAGGCCACCCATGATTTCATCCCGGGGAGATGGGGGGGCGGGTGACTGGTGAGGCCCCCACTATTGCCATCCAGCTGCTCCAGAGACACTTGCAGCTTCTGCACTCTGTCAGGTTAGGTGCCTGATAATCTTCAAGACTTTCAGACTTCCAACTACTACGAAAAGAAGCAAGGTTTGGTTTATTTTCATCTTCTCTTATTTATCCCAAGAAGCTCTGCCAAAGGGATGTGTATATTTAGGATAACTTCCTTCCAATTCTGGCATTTTCAGCCCTACCCAAAGGAGATGGCTTGAGAGAGTACGTGGAAAATATTTTTGCTGAAGCCAAACAGGCTCTAGTAAAACAGGAAAAATCTGACAGTTCTCCATCAGTTTCTTCCTAGGGGAAATATTTTTTTTATACTTCCCAAGCAACCTGTTAGGAGTGGTGCCTCTGTGTGCTTGCCAATAATGAGAGTTTAACTCTGTAAGAGCCAGTAGGGTGTCCTTGTAAGCCCTGTAAGGAAAAATAGTTGTGCTTCTTTAAGGCAGCAGGGATTTATTCTTAGTATTATTGTAGACTATGAGGCTGATATTTCTTAATGTCTCTTTTTGTTCACCACCCGTGAAATGATCACAGGGGTTTTTCTTCTGTGTGAGAACACAGGATGAATTCAGCAGGGTGTAGAACATGCTGAAATAAGCACTGTGGAAGAGCTGATCAATCAATGCATTTCAAGTGTTTTCTTGGTGAAATTGGGAACAGGAAGAATATTTTAGTCTCTCTACAGCCATTCTGGTAGCTGCTGCTCTGAGGGCTGTAAGACCATCGTGCGAGTGTTTTGTGTTTATTTATTTATGATGCTTTTTGTTAACCAGCTGCTGCTTTTAATGGCTGTGGGATTCCTGTTTGACTACGTTTTTGGCTTTGCTAGTTGGTAAGAAATGTAGCTCAGAAGAGTTTTGAAGCTTTTTGAATTCCTGTTATACGGTAGGAATGAAACAAGTGTTTGATGAAAAAAGGCAAGTATTACACACACAGATGGCAGAACTGATCAGCTGCAGTCTAGCTCGGTGGGTTTTGGTTGTATTCTTTGGTGAAGGTGTTTGTTCCAGCGAAGGTGAAGACCCTCAATTGGCAGATTTAAATACAGAGACAATAATTCCCTTCCCCAAAGTCTTGAAAAGGGTCTGTGGAGCCTCAGATTTAAAAAGCCAACCATCCAAACCCCACCAGTGCTGTTGTACCCACAGTGTTCTGGATTCAGCCAGTCTAGGTGTGTGATGCAGAGCTAGGAATCTCTTCGACTTGTTGGAGTCCCAGCAAGTACAAGGCTGACTAAATAACACCTTCTTCCAAGCATAGCTAGCACAGGCCAAGAAAGGGAGGCTGGTTGTGGAATGCTAGCACTTGCAGGGGTGCTTTGGCTGAAACAACTGGCTTTTTAAACAGATTCCATTTTTTCAAATACCAAAGGGCTTTTAACATAAGAGAGTGATGCTTACTTTATTTTTTTTTTAGGGTAACATCAGACTTGGGGCTAAGATATGGAAAACTGTGATGTGGTGAATACTGTCCAAGAAATTCCTTCATCTTCTGCAGGCTCTGATGTCAGAAATACCCACAGCCCTGTCTGTAACTTGAATTGTAGCAGGTAATGTGTTGAAGGAATCCTAACAAATATTTGTATTATTTATGTTTTGCTTAGTATTCTTTTGCAGTTACATTGTTACTAAGGTTAAATAACACGTAATACTCTGCAAAATATTTTATTTTTTTGGTTATTTTTTTACATTTACATTCCATGATCCTTGATGAGAGAACCCTTATTAAAAGAACTGTGAAGTCTTCCTTAAAAACTTAGTAACTTCCATTGCCTGGTGTCCCTTAGAATGGGGACAGGGCAAAACTGTCTTGGGCAAGCTTGAAGAGATCATTCTTTGGAAAGCTCCTGCATCATTCGAAGTCATTGGTAGAGAACAGCAGCTTAGAAGAACAGAATTGTTTTCCCATTCAGTGTCCAAGGTATTCACAGTGAATAAGAAGGGCAAAAAGGGACTGATGGCCTAAGGGACAGATGAGGTTGTTTTAACTGATTCAGTCAGATGAGAATGATGAGTCTTGTTTGAGAGTGTAACCTCTCAAGAGGAGGTGGTAGTCATGGATTTCAGAAATCATTGTTACACAGAAGCTTATATCTGTAAGCTTGTGACCTCAGAATCCCTGAAGAAGAATGTAGGTTGGATGAAAAGCTCTGTTTATTGACATTTGTACTTGTGAGCAGTCATATCTGTGCTGGTTACACCCTCTCTCTCCTTGGAAAGCTATTCTAATAGTAGGCAAGATAAGAAGGAAGCATGTTGGGGATTCTCTGACTTTTTCTAGAAAAACATTCTCATTCTTATGGACCTATCAGGCTTTTTTTTCAGCATGCTGAGACTTACAATGTCAATTAAGTGTATAATTCTTTTATGGCTGCATAGCATATGTAGTGGATTATTTTGACCACTCCGTTGGACAACTGGCCCAATAAATAATTGAAATAGTTTTCCTCCTATTTCACTAGAATTCCCTCATCCAATCCCAATGGAGTTTTTGATTACTCAGGGAAGAGCAGGTCCTCACTAATGCCTGGTTCTGTTGAGCTGTTTGCCTCCTTTATGCAAGACAGCCAGAACTTTGGAAATGACAACTCGGAAATCGTGAAGAACTGCCAGGTATTTGATATTCAGTTCTTTGGGGTTTTAAAAAATAAATTATATTATCAGCTTTGCTTTTTGGAAGACAGGTCTTACAGTGATACAGTTTAGCAGTATAATCTCTGTATGTATATGGTTTAGTCTTTATGATGGGACAAATCCTTTAACAACGTGTGAACTAAACACGGGTGGATTTTTTTTCTAAGCTTTTTACAATATCTTAGGTTTTTTATCTTAGTATTTTCCAATACAGATGTGAATACTTGTTTGTTTTGTTTTTTTTCCCTCTCAAAGTTAAAATACTTAAACTTTGCAAGTTTTTGAACTGGAAAATGTAAATGTTTAAAACTGTAACACTTCTAACTGGTCTGAAGCAATCCTAGAAGTTTTCTTTCTAAAAATGACTCTGGTTTAGTTGAATTGTTTGTTTATTCCATTTGTAAAGATGTGTGGATGATTGTTTCCAGATTTAAAACAATATCAAAATAATGATGTAGGCTCAATGAGCTAATTCTCTCAAGCCCCCTTTTTTTTTTATGTTTTTTTGTCCCTTTTAATTGTAAATGTTATCATTATTTTCAGTCTCCATAAAGAACATCAGATTGCAACACCATGGACTTGTTCCTGCTGAATTTTTGAGTTTTCTGGCTGTGGTCCATCAAACTGTCTATTGACAGATGCTTAATTTGGGTGCTCTTTAACAGCTCCAAGAAAAGAATCTAGATGTCTCTGTCTAGGCACATGCATTCTGTGTCCTGTGCTTCAAGTATCAGGCTCCATAGCCATTTACATATAACAGTTTCTAAAATTCAGGTTTTACCACATTTTAGGAACCCCATATATTTGATTTTTTCTTTTTAATTATTATTATCTTTTTGTTTTCACTAAATAGTTCTGGATCATAGCTGGATTCTTGAAGGGAAGAGCTTCTCAGTGAAGCAAATGCTTCACTGGACATAGGGATGTTTAACTATCAATTTTAAAACTGCCTAGAATTTTTGGTACTGGAATCACCCTGTCCAAAATTTGAGAGTATTTCCTGCCAGCTCTTTCTGGTTTGAAGGCATTTGATGTGGAGATGTGTTATCTGGCTGTCTAGAAGGACTTCTTTTTTCTTAAGTGAATGTGTCCATAGTGCATTGTTTCCATTGCTTGACCCAAAGTGGGCTGCATGTATCATGGGGTGGACAACAGTGCTGCTGTTAGAACTTGGTGTTATGTCCACACCTTCTTAGGTTTGCAAGGCTATTTTGTAGCTAGAGTAAAAGGTAAGAGATACAATATGACTGTGGTTTAATTATTTTCCTTTGTGATTTAATAGACAAGGTGGCTACAGTTATTGAGACTGGTAGAAAAACAATGTCAGGAGCAAATAGTTGCCCAGCAAGAGCAGTTCCACCATCAAATCCAAGTAAGTAATGCTTTTTTGATGTAGGTAGGTTAGATGGAGTGTTTCTTCTCTCCCCCTAAACCCCACCCCCTCCAAAGCAATGCAATCTGGTCTCTGGCACTCCTGTCTTTTTCTGGGAGCATATTCAGACAAGCGGTTAATGGAAGTGGGTGACTGGAATGACAATTTACAGGCTGCCTCTTTGAGATAGCCTTGGCTAATTAACAAAGTAACTCTTAGGAACCATTCTGGAAGTGAAGATTCTTGGGTTATTTGGTTTCGATTGTTTTGTTTTCACAAACATTTGGTTCAGAATGCCAACATGATAATTGGATTTGGTAGGTATAAGCTGGTTTTTATTAACAGTTAGATTGTATTGTTTCTAATTTTGAGACACTGTAGTTTTCTCTTCAGAAAATGTTATGCAACTTGTCATTCCCTCCTCTAGACAGTACATAGCATAGGAAAACAGTCACTGTAGCAGCTGAAGATTTATTTCACCCTTCAGCTGAACAGTCTCCTTTCTAAGAATGAAAAATGACCCGTGTGAAGATTCACATCTATACTGGACCATACTTACCCAGTAAAGCAGAAGAAATGTATTTGTATGCATGAGACAGTAATTCTATAAATATATAATGCTTAATATCTTCATCATTTTGGTTGCTGTTTTTCCCTTCCCTTTCCTGATGCCCTCTACACTAGTAGTAATCAACAGTTCCTGAACTGAATTAACAAGAGGTACTGTCCTTTTATCCTATCTCCCATTTCTCTCCCTGCCCACCCCCTCTCCCCCATCTCATTATTTTTATCCCACCAGTGTTCCCTTACCCTTGTATTTCCTTCCTCTCACTGTAGTAGCTGGGTTCCTTTGTTGTAATTGTAGTCTTGACTAACCCATTGCGTTGGCTTTGCTGGGTTTGTTGTTCTCCATAGGAAAGGCTACCTCTGGAAGAGTGGAGTCTGTGGTATCAGCAGGGACCTACTCACTGCATGAATTCCCACATTAAATATGAAATCAACAGCGATCATTTCCCTTTGGTTGTAGGAGTGCATTAGCAAAAATAGATGGAGCTATTGCAAACTTAAACTGGTGTGCCACTGCTCTAGTGAAGCTGCTGAAACATGGGCTGCTCAATGCACTCAAATAACAAAAAGACAAACCCAACAATCTGCTGTTTGGGGTTGAAAACCAAGGTGTTGCATTAGCAGTGACACGACTCCAAGTTAAGGCTTGCATTATGCTGTGTTTCCAGACCAGCTGTGCTTACAGAAATACATCTTCATCCATGTGAAAATCAGGGTCCAATGACTTTGAGTTCACTTTGGAATCAGTGGGGTCTGTCCTTGGCTGATGTGGTTTATACACCAGAGGACAAGTGTGCTCGTGACAAAGTATCACTGCCTGTGGATCATCCCAAAACCAGACCTTACTGAAGAGGAGTTTCCTACAGTCCCAAAGCTCACTAGGAATGTTGTCTTATTTTTCCCAGGTCTGCTCTTTTGGGATTGTTTGTGACTATGCAAAGAGAAGTAAAAGTGCTATTTCAATGGAACTTTTACTTTTCCTGCACAAGTTATTAATAACAAAGATTAAATGCCAGCAGAGAATCTGATCAGTTTGGTTCCACACCACCACCCCCCCCCAATTCTGTTTCTTCCTTTTTGTTTTCCCTTCTCTACCTTCCTTGTCAGAGTTGAATCACAGCATTAAAACACAAATGATTGATGAAGTCATGATTGAAATCATTTGCACAATAAAAAAAATTGTGACATGGAAGAAAATTCATCATCCCATGGTTTTTATTTTGGGGGGTGTGTTGGTTGCTTGTTTTTTTTTTTGCATAGAAAGGCTGAGCTGAAATTCCATTGTTAATTCTATTTCAAGTTAATAAAACCTTGGAGGCTTGTTTCTGACTAGCATTATATGTAAGGTCCTCTGAAATTAAGTTATTTTTTATTTGTTACTTTCAGAGAACAAATGATTTTTGTACAATCTGTGCTTTCCACTTGCTGCTCATATGGGAGTAATGCACTGTAGCCCTGTGAAAAAACATCAGTAGAGTTCCATGTTCTTCAATTTATTGCAAGTTTTGGGTTTGTTTCAAATAGGTTTTTCCCTGAGGAACTAGTTTGAAATGTGTTCTTGAAAACAGCCATCTAGCCTGGTCTTGTAACTCTGTGGAGAGTCGAGTGCTTGTGCAGGGGTCAGGTACCTCTGCATAACTCCCTGGAAGTGCTGACTGCTGGCCAGAGGGCACAGCTGTGGGCACTGGCATGCAGCCTGCCAGCCCTTCACAAAAGCTGTTGCTATTTCTCAGAGCTGTTGCAGGATACCAGTGCCCAGCTGTAGAAGTTTTTTAAAAAAAAAGAAATAACTCTTGACAGACATTGCAGACTAGAGAGTAACCAAACTGGGGAGTCTGGGCATCTAGAGAGAGGTTTGCTCCACTCTATTGGATACCAAAACAATCCACACGTAGATCTTTGTCTTGTATGAACTGCCTAGTAACATATAACCTGAACCAAGATCTTTTAAAGTCGAGTTTTATGCAAATAATCTTACAGAGGTACATTATTCCTATGAGTGTAATAGAGGAAAGATGTGTCCTTCCAGTAGAGCATCCTTGCAAACCCTAAAAAATGATGTCCAAGTTACAAATTCCTTTAGACCTAAATTTAGCAGATAACTTTTGTCCACTTTTAAGGCAATATCTTAATAGTTTACACTTGTTTAGCTGCCTGGGAGGTACTGTAGTTCTGAAGGCATGTAGTGAACACATGCATGTGGGGTTTTCTTTGTGTTAATAACAATTGAGACTTGTACTTCACTGCATGGAATTAAGAATTGTTCCCATGCACACTTTCTTGTTGTGCACAGGATGTGAATATCTGCTTTATGCATGAGATGTCTACACGTGGGAAGTTTGAGTTATTTGAAATAAGCCCTCTCATTCTATCACTAAAACCATGAGCTGAAGATGCGTTAGAAGGTAAATGTGATTTGTGGCGTGAGCTCACGGGAGTATTGCCTTTTCTTCCCCTGTAGCTGATTCAGGATGAGATAAGGCAGTTAGTGAAGCTGCAGCCGAGCAGTTGGGGTGCCAGCAAGAGCAGAAGTTTGCCTGCCAAGCTTACAGACACTTTTTCACCACTAGATAGTCAAATGGGGATGCGTTCGGAAATCTTTGAAGAAAACGAGTGCCTTGTCAATCAGCTTCGATCTAACGAGGCAGAGAGGCAGCCCGAGGCATCAGATCTGCATCAGGAATGTTTGGCAAACGATGCTTCAATGAACAGTGGCTATGGCACCCTCTCTGCCTCTGAACTGAGCTCCAGCAAATCGAACGGCGTTAGCAAGTGCGCGGACTGCGTGGAGAAAACTTCCCAAGGACAGGGTGATGCAGCAGTATTGCAGAGGGATGCAGTCGTAGCCAGGGCTCGAAATGAGAGAGAACTTTTAACCCCCAAAAGAGAGGAAGATTTTTCATCAGGAAGCAATGAGATTTTAATTTTTCCTGCTGAACCTGAACGTAAAGCTGATGAAGCTCAATGTGGAAAAAAAGCCAGGTAAGGGATAAACTTTTCAAATATTTACATTTATTGAGACAGTCCCTGTTTAATAAACAGCTGCTGGTAACTGGAAACATGCAAGAAATGAACGGAACCTCTCCACTGTAAAAAATACCATGCTGCTCAGCAGGTAAAGTTATTTGTTTAGCCTTGCATGAGGCATATTTGCATCTGCAGTGGTTATCTGTTGGAGATACGCTGGGGAAAGATCTGTAAATTTACCTGCCTCTGCAAATAGGAGCTAGGATACAGTTTGCATATAGTGTTGATCTGTGCACCAGAGCTGGAGGTGCTGGTTACCAACTTCATACAACTGCTGTTTTGTTACAGTGCTCAGCCAGTTGGTTTTGCCAGCTTAGATGTATGCATGACAGCAATAAATTGTATCAGACAACAGTCAAACAGGTCAGGGTTTTTCTGTTTAATAACAATGAAGCTCAGTTCTCCAAACCAAACTCTCAGAGGGTTTTTCAGTTTGAAAAACCTCTCCAAGGTAACTTTTGAAGTTATACAAGTATGCCTTTTATTTTGATCCTTTTTATAAAAAAATACTTCTTTTTTTTCCCCTTTGAAATTGCTTTTTGGTTTGTATTATGAACTCCATTTGAAGGAATAAAGGGTTCAAACCAAAGTGGAATATTCAGTTAACCCAAGCTGTATTTGATTTTGGATTTATTTTAAGTTGTAACCTTTTTTTCTTTCTTTCCAGTGCATGTCCCAAACTGGGACAAGATGTAGTTTTCCAAATTGTTTTTAAGAAAATGGGAAAATTGTTCTATATCTGCCTCTCCCAAGAATCTCAGGATGGCTCTATTCTGCTGCTTATTTTTTTTTCCTCCTGTTTACTTCTATATCTTGTTCCAATCTCTCTTATCCTTGAAGATCCTCTTGAGTTGGAAGGCGTCCGTGGCGTGTTGTAGCTGACATCTTCTTTACAACCAAACTGATAATACAATAAAACCCCCACTGCATTTACACTCCAGCTTCATTTTGTGGCTTTGATCAGTATCTGCTTGAACAGACCAAAAACCAGCTGCCTGACTCAAAAATATAGATTTGTTAAGGTTTTTTTTTGTAGTTGGAAAGCCATTTGGATTATGGGTGCAGCTGATGAGCACCTTTCAGTCATTTGTTCATTTGTGGGGTTTGATTTGTTTTACTTTTTAAAAAAGAGCCCTAAAACTTTTCAGCATTGATTACTTCATATTGTTTCTCAAAAATGCACAAAGGCAGTGGTTTCACCTTGAAGAACAACTTGATTTTATGTCCCTGCTGAAAAGGGGATGTGCACTCATACTATATGTGTGTGTTTCTTACCATCTAGTAAATCCTTAACATCATGGGCCCAAAAGTTGAAACAAAACCAACCCAAGAGAATAAATGCTGAAGAAGTGTGTGGGAATTCTATGCAAGAAAATGAACAAGAAAAGAAATTACCCCTTGAGAATGTAAGTCTCTCTTTATTTTATGATTTTTTAATGTTATTTTATTCTCACCACTGGTATTTGTTCAGTGTTCTAGTCTGTCCTGATGCAGCACGTGCTTTCATACTTAGCTTTAAGCATTTGAGGAGTACTATTCCCATTTATATGTTTCAAGTTCACGTGGGCAGAGTTTACTTCTTAGATCATTCTGTCCTTACTCACATAGCTATTTTGGCTTATTTTACTCCTTGCTTAATTTTTGTCTTAAGTGGCACATGGTCTTTCTGGGTAGAGATAACAGTTACATTCTCCATGGAAGCTTCAGGCCATGGTAATTTATTGTGCCCTATTATTTTTGGAAGCATCTTCATCTGGTAATGTCTCTTGGAACAGAGAACTCTGCAAAATGTGGAGGCATTAGCCACCTTGTTCTGGACAGCTACTATTCTTCCAGACTGGGATTTTAAATTGCAGTGGTTTTTGGATGGTTTATTTTTAGTGTTCTGTTTCTTAGGCTAAAATCAAAACTTACTTTTTTTCCTCTTTTTTTTTCTTCTTTTGTACTGTTTATGTAAGAAGAATTCCTTGAGTCCCATGTCTAACTATGATTTCACTAAACTGAACTACTCTTGAGCACAGTTACAGCACTAGTTACTAAAAGTAACCAAATCCCACAATGGATATTTAGGAAATCTGATGTGATCTTTAGAACCAGTTGTACTGATGCCTACTGCTGTGACTGCAGAATTGGCTCAAAAACATTTCTTTTGAGAAGAATTTGGTTTGTGGCTGTGTGTGCCTTCCCCCTCCCCCTATATGCTTTAGTTAATAATTGTGTATGTCCACAAATCTCTTTATTTTGGGGAGGGAAGTTTAATCCCATAGAATACTTCTGGTCTAAAAGGATGTTATACAACACTGATTGTATGAGCAATTATCATACGTGTAACTATGAAGTTTTAGAATTAGTTTCAGTATCTTAATTCTCACAAACCTCTCACCTTATGCTATTTTTAAGGAAATAATTCCTGAAACTCTGTGAGTGACTCCACCTACAAGAGAACAGGAGACCTAGCAGATAGGAAACACCTGAATCAAGGCAGGGTCTGTTTTCTTTCCTGTGGTTACTTTGAGGGTGATTCAGAAGGGTAAGGTGGGATCCACTCTCTCAAGCCTTCTATTGTCAGGGGTTACAAGATGTTACTCCAAGGGGATGTTTCAAACCATGAGTCAAATTTATCTGCTGTGGATTGTCACTTTTCTCTCAGCTCTTTCAAATACCATTCTCTTTCTATTCCTTTGTAAGAATTCAGTTGATAGCCCTTCCTTTTCCTTTCTTCCTCCTTAGGCAAAGGAGAATACCTAAATATAAACATTAAGAGGGACAAAATAGCCTTGAGGTGAGATGGTACTTCGTGCAAAAACTTGAAAAGCTTTAGTTCAAAGTGATATTTTTTCTTACTCTTGTTCACCCAATGGTTCCTATCCTGTTTGAATCCTCCGTGGTACGAGCTGGATGAATTTGCCAAGTAGCATGACCATTAAGCTGCTGTAATGGAACAAAAAGCCTGAAGTGTGGTGGAAAAGAGCAGTACAAGATGACCATTTTACAGCTGGCTGCCCTTTTTCAGTGGCTCTTGTATCTCTCTGATACATCAGTGGCATTTCTTCCTTTGACAAAGGAAGAGGAGAGTGGTAGCAAAGCTTAAATGATGCGGATTTGTTTTCCATGTGTTGGTCCCACCCTTTTCAAAGTTGTTTCTGTAATTAACTGGGGAAGTTACTGAGAAAGTTTGGAGTGATGAGAAGTGTATGTAGTATCTTGTCTAGCTGAGATGATGTTTAGCTCTGGAGTTGTGGTAGGTGGAGTCATAACAGCTGAAGATAAGAAATTCCAGTCTTAGGATGGAAATCTTCATTGGCAAGTCATCCTTCTATCTCCTTGCACCTCTTAAGCAGCAAGAAAGTTTAGATGACTGTCCAAAGTGTGTATTTTTTGTAACAATCTCAAAAATGCTCCCCAAGTGGCCAGGCACATGACTTGGAAAATAGCACTATCTTTTAATGAAGTCTCTTAGCTTAGTTCCCCTTTTCACTGTGGTTGCCCTGAATACACACAGGATAGGTTTGGATCACGCTGTGTAGTTCAGTTTTAATCTCCTTGCTTAACACAACTAATAACACATGCAATGTGTAAAATTTGTGCCTTTGTTTTTTTCCCCTTGCCTTGTGATTTTCCTTATCCTTTTGTTGTTCCTTTGTAATTTTAGACAACCCTTACTGATGCTGCTTTGCCACCTTACACTTTTTACCTCAATCAACCGACTAAAAGTCCAAATTCCTTAGTGTCTGAAGCTTCAGGTACAGTAACTTCTTGTACTTAAATTGCCTTTTCTTTTGAATTCTCATTTCTTAAAGCTCTCACTGGAGTGCATCTCTAATATCTCTGGGGAGGGGAGGAGGGTTTGAGCACCACTGAGCTATTAAACTTTGATATAACATAATTCTGCTTTCCTTGCTCTTGTGTCTGAAACTGATGGTTCCTCCCACATATCACTGCTGGCAGATGTAGGACACACTGCAATGTTTTTTTCTTCAAATTTCTCAGCATTTCAAAGCTGAGCTTTATGTTTAAAACCGCTTCATAATGTAATTACTATTAAAATCAGGGTGGGGTATCAAATAATCTTTCAAGTGTGGGCATTGTTGGCCTTGTAATCAGGAGAGTGCATGGGAATAGAGGCAGAATTCCTGTAAGCCCAGGGTGTGATTCAATATCTGTGTGACTAGGCAAGAGCAGAATAATGCAGTGTGTAATGTGGTGATTCTTCACGGGGAGCAGGGAGTGTGTGTGCCTTTGGGTTTGTTTTATTTCTGTGGTT
>VWZY01003698.1:143309-162818 GCA_013399075.1 Chloroceryle aenea | reverse complement strand
GGGGATTGGGTGCTGATGGTTTCTTGTTGTTGTTTGGTTTTGTTTTGTTTGTCTGTTTGGTTTTTTGTGAAAGCCAAGCAACTAATTCACATATTTTGATTGCAACAGGGTGGATTCATTTCAGTAACAAACAGGGGCACAGAGATGCAGCCCTGCAAACTCTGTATATTTATTGCTTCTTCACAAGCCATTGAGAGAGGGACACATACAAGAATTTGAAGTGGGATTGAGACTGTATCTAGCCCTGGTAGTCTGTCTTTTTGCATGCTGTAGAGTGCTGTTGAGTACCAAACCAAGGAGCTTGTGTCTAGGGTTATTTCTTGGGTAATCCAAGTTTTAAGTGCTATACTGGAATGGGTAGAAATATGAAAGTTTGTGGTAAATGAGGATTTATTCCTTGAACGATGAAGAATTTCATCTGTATGTTTTCACTGATTTAGAGCTTTCAGTACTGATGCAGTGTGGTGTAATACTGACTGTATTGCTTGAGCTTTGCATTGAGATTGTTGTCATGTCTGGTAACAGTTCTTTAACTGATAGATGCAAATAATTAATACAGCTTTCTTGTTAGCTGACAAAGTAACTTCTTACTAATGGATTTGGGGATTCCTGTCCTATAACTGTGAGCTTGAAATTTGAATTTTTACTTTTTTTCCATATATATATTATTTTCACTGTCTCTTCTTACCAGGACTTTCCTACTGGAAATTAGATGAAAATGAGATGTATCTCTCTTTACCAGAGAATTTCAGGAGCCAGTTCACTGATGTTTTCTCCACAAAAGTATCACCAAATGGGGTAAACTTTGTCCATGTTTTGAAAGTTGCCTTAGAGTTGCTTGTTGTCTTTGCTTTTTTTGACAATGGGAAGAATCAACCCTCTGGAAGCTAATTTTGCTGTCAGGAGTCTGTTAGTTCAGTCTCTTGCATTCTGTTCTTTCATTTTTCATTTAGCCAAGCTAAAGCCACTTGGAATTTATTGACTTCTTTTGTCATTTAAAAGAAATTGTGTGTGGTGAAAAGAGACTAACTAGTATATTAAAGGTGCAGATGCCTCATTAAAGACCCTTTTTTAAATTGAGTGCACTGAATCAAGCCCCCTTATGTTCTGAACTGATCTATTAGCTAAACCCACCCCACAACTTGTTTACCTCTACTGGGGATGGAGGATTGTGTTCAGATAAACTAATGTATCACTTTTTTCCTGTCGTAGTTGTTTTCTGCTGATGAAACAAAGCTATCCTCACTGAAGGATATTTATCATAAACGACAACGGGAGAACCAGCAGCTGCCAGACCAGAATTTTATGCCTTCTTCCCAGTCAAGTCACCCACCACAGGTAACACCAATTTCTTTACTTCCCATCTCAGCTCGAAATGGGATCAGTCCCAGGCTGCTTTCACATTACTTGGCCCCTGCTGCCACCTCCAGCGTTAGGCTGGAACAGCAGTTTGTGCAGCCGTGTGATGAATCAGATCGGGAAGGGATCCAGCTGAAAAGAACCTCGAAGAACACCCTGGGTAAACAAGCACCTTTGCAGCACAACCTTGGGGATGCTGCAGGGATGAATCTGCTTACGCTGAGGCTGCAGTGGATGAAACGCACATGGAACTGCAGGTGCCAGGAGCAGGGGTTTCTTCCTACTTCCTGCAAGACAAGTTTAATCTACCCATGAAACAGAAGAGGCACAAGTTGTGGATGTATTCTTTGTCATATCTGTTTCTTTTTGCAGCTTTCAGTCTTGTACAGGATCCAGTAATGCTGGCTACTATGTGACTATCTTCTTGATATAATCCAAGAAGTGACTTTTCATAACTGTACAAAGTTATTGTTTCAACCTACAAGCAGACACTGTAGTCCTGTTTACATAACTGAAAAGTCAAAGGTTTTCTAGAGAGCTGCAGATGTTAGATATGTCTTTTATTCTGAATGAAAACCTAGAAACTCAAGTTGCAAATGTTTGGAATACGTGTTGTCATCTGCGCTTTACGGGTCCCTTCATCACGCCTGTCCCTACCAAAGTGGTGCAGTAAAATTCAGTATCATTTCTGCAATGTATTGTATGGATCACTGATATCTTCAGGTCAACTCCCTTTAAAGAACAAAAGTTCAATTGCTATTTTTTTTAAGCATTATAACTTATTTCCTAGGTCTTGACCTTGGACCCAACCCTGCATATGAAACCAGGTCAGCAGAACCCAGGGCACTGTCACTTCAATATTCCTGAAGACACTACTCCTTTTTCTCCAGACTCCATGGCAGAGCCCGGATTTTCAAGTCATTGTGACACAGACTCTTTTTCACAGACGAGTAATTCATCTCAGTTAGATGATTCTCCAAAATATCCTGCCAGCAGCAGAGTTGGGCAGCTGGACCTCTGGAGAAATCATCCATTTCCAGATGAAAACAAGAGCAGCTGTCCCTTTCCAATGGCATATACGGATGCTAAGAATGATACTTTAGTCAACACTGAGGAGGAAGAAACACTGACTCTAACTCCATCTTCTGTTACTCAGTGTGCTGACAACAGTTTGCCAGAATACAGCCTTTCAGTGACATCTGTTGAAGATCCTGTGATAATGTCAAAGTAAGTATTTTTATTTTCTTTAAAAAAAGTCATCAAATTGGTACCTTCATGAAAGTGAAACTTAACAACACCAGTAAAATGAACAAAATATGTGAATTCTCTTTGCTTAGAACATAGCTGGACATTGCTGATTCTTTCCCCTCCTTCTTTTTCTTTTTTCTCCCCTGAAATACAGATGGTGTATAAATAGAACAGTAATTTTCCACTTCTTAGAATTTCTTTAGTCTTAATCTTCTTTAGACCATACTATTTAATCTAAGGCACAACATTTGTTCTCTGACTTCCTTGGATGTCAAAGCCTTAGCTGAAAGGCAAAAACAACTTTTTATGTTTTAATGCTTTGGTTATTTCTGTTTATATGTTAAAATAAAAATACACCTTCCTGGGTAGGCTGTATGAGGGAGCTCCTCTAGGCAGAGAATGTCAAGGTTCTGTGGGGGTTGTTTTCCTATTTAGAGTCAAATGGTGGGAGAAGCACAGGATTACTGAAAATAAATACCCTTGGTTCACTATTGAAGCTCTTGGGGCATGTATTCCATGTGTGAGGGCTTACGCTGGGGTCATGGCTTCAGCATAGTTCAGTGGTTTGAGTTTTCCTGTTTTGCTTTTCCAGGGATAGTTTCTAGTGCATAAAAAAGGACAGAGGAGAGAGAGTAAAGCTTTGCACTGTATTTGTGTATGTTTTTATAACTAATACTTGTACTGATGTGAAGACTTCCATGCAAGCCTCAGGTGTCTGACACCACTGCCTCAGATGACAAAGCTTTCTTTGCTTTAATTTAAACGCAGCAAAGCTCTGTAAGAGAGATTTATTTGCTGAGTTCATTATGTGCAAATGAATACAGCAGTGCCGGGCATGTGGAGAGCTGGAAATTATTAATTTCTTGTTGTTATTTTGAAAACAGAATTAGGCAGAACTTGAGGGAAAAACACGCTCGACACATAGCTGATCTACGGGCTTACTATGACTCGGAGATCCATAGCTTAAAACAGCAGCTGGAGGCAAGCCAGCAAACTGCTTCATCTGAAGACTTGAAGAAAATCAATCAAAATCTCGCTGACAGGTACTGTTTGTCCTTACTTGTCCCCTTCCTCTGTTACATGGTGTTCTAAACAGGCATATTTGGGTTTTAAAGTGGAAAGAATATCTTCAGTTTATGTCACTCTTCAGTTTGGAAGATTTCACGATACAAATATTTTCATTAAATCTGATTTTTGTGTTATTTAGTGCAGCTGTCCAAGATCAGTTTAAAATTATTGTTAGGCAGCGAGTGGGATGTTTGCACCAGAGGTCTTGCTTGACCTGTTTTTTGCTGAAGCCATTGTAAGTTTTGCTCCAGAAAGGCTGGTGGCAGAGGAAGTCCAAACTGATTTGTGATGGAAGTATCTGCGCTGTCAGATAGCGCTCGCCTGTCACGCTGGTGAACATCATCCCTCTTTGCCTTTCATGTCAAAACTACAGATGATGTAGGACCAGTCTTGAATTCTTTGGTGGCTTTATCAAGCCAAGTTGCCAGTCAATGCTCTTTGACCAGGTATTGCTGCTGGAGTCTGTGTGCCTCACCCCTGTATTCCGTTAGATACAGCTTGAATGGTTGCTATATAGAGATGCTTGATAAGATTTTTTTATCATTAATACCAGTCAAAATACACACTGTAAACTTAGACAGGTGAAATAATTTACAAAATCTGTGTCCTTCAGAAGAATTGAAACAGTCTTTGGGTAGCTGGGACTGCGTGTAGTGTGTTCTAACTATTCAAAGCAACTTCTGAGTGGTCATTTGTGGAGTTAAAGTAGCTTGTGATCTCATTTCAGTCACTGATTATCACACAGCACCATCAGTTAGCTGAAGTGGAACTCCTCTGCTGCATCTCAGCTGCTTCTGATTCTGCAGCTCCTGTGCTCAGAGTCATCTGCAGCCTCTGCACATGTTCCCAGTTTGCTGTCTGTCCACTTCCAGCACCACAACCCCTCCCAGCAGAGACACTGGGCACTCACTGTGGTGGCCAAAGACTATTGGAGGAGGTCATAGGCTGGGCCCCAAGATTTCTGGGGGTACTTGTGGAAGGAAAGAAGACTATAAAATGTATATTTATTATTTTAAAATTTCCAGAGATTTTAGTGATCCCTCTGTTCTAAATAGGTGTGACCAATTAGATGCTGCTCTGAATGAAGCAAGTGCTCGCATAAAAGCCCTTGAAAATAAGAATAATATGCTAGAAAAGCAAGTGGTAAGTGTATTTTTATTTAAATCAAGTTGGTTTTTAACTAAAAGAGCAACAGAATGCACTTGTTCCTTACTAAGCTGATCTGTGTTTCCATACTGTTTTTATTTTCAACCTTTCTCCATAATATAAGACACCAGCCAATGTTACACCAGTGACTTTCCTGAGTTTTTTTAAGACTCCCTGCTCAAATCATCATCTCTTTTGCTTATGAACAACCTTTCCAGGTTAGCAGGGATCGAGCAAAGTTTGGGTGAAATACTGTGATGGGTTTATGGTGTCTCTAGGTTTTTATAACATATTTTGTTTTGGTTACTTTGATGTCAGAGCTGTGATAAAAGCAAATCTCAGCTGCATTAGGACAAAAGTATTCTCTGAGTATATGGATACAGCTTCCCAGAGCAGTTTGCCTACGACTCCATAGCTGCAGTTTTTTGGTCAAAGAACAGGACAGTGTCATGAAAGTTAGGCACCTGGAGCTACTGATTCATTCCACCTCTTTTGGACATTTTTCTATGCGGGGAAGCAAGACAGTCAGCTGGGATTAGAGGCCAAACCTCAAGATAGTTACAGATCCTATACAACAAACACAACTATTGGGTTATGAGTCTTCATTTTTACTCTTTATACCTCAGAAATGAGCAAAACTCTTGTTCGGTTTGTGTACAGATGTACCCTTGTTTTCTCTTTAGATGATTTTTAGATGATGTTCTGTCCTGAAATCAAAAACCTCTGCTGGGTAAGCATCATAATGAATGTTT
Organism: Chloroceryle aenea; assembly: GCA_013399075.1. Classification (NCBI taxonomy): domain Eukaryota; kingdom Metazoa; phylum Chordata; class Aves; order Coraciiformes; family Cerylidae; genus Chloroceryle; species Chloroceryle aenea. Next base: position 157,245 of record VWZY01003698.1, on the reverse strand, counting down.
TTTCTCCTCCAGGCAGAGTGGAGAGAACGCTTTTCTGCAGTCAGTAACACCTCCAAAGTTTTGCAAGAACGCATTGAAGAGATGCGCACGAGTAACAAAGACAAAGACAACACCATCAGTCGGCTCAAATCGAGGCTTAGAGATCTAGAGGAAGCATTTGAAAAGGCTTACAAGTTATCTGATAATAAAAACACAAGGCTAAAGGAAGAGAATAAAATGTTTCAAAATGTAAGTAAGAAAATGGGCAGTGACATTTACAGTTACACAGCAAGCCCTGGGTGTTTTGGAAACTGCTTGGGGTTTACCACTGTGAAGTCTTAATGCCCAGCTAAGAACAGAAATTCTTCAGCTAACTACTTAGTCAGGTGATCCTCTGGATCAGAGACACATTAAAACCCAATTATTTAAGGCAGCAAGCATGTACTTGAGGTGGTAACACTTGTCATAGTCTGCCTCACATGGTTTATTACTCTTCATGCTCTTAGTTCATTGTGTTTTTAATGCTATTACAGGAGATAATCTAGAAAGTTATTTTTTCCTCCCTTAGTGGGGATGGACTGAAATTTTTCATAAGTTGTCACAACTCTCTAAAACTCTTAATTGTGTATAATTTTTAGACTTAAAGGATTTGTTCTGATTCTTCAGAATGGATTGGCAAAGCAAGTATTAGCTGAAAAAGATACTTTGGGCTTTAACAACTATTTTTGCAATTAAAATTTCAGAATATAAAGCCAGCTTTCAAGTCAGTGAGGAATTTTATGGTTTATTTGGCTCCTTCAGTTTCTTTAGAGAGAAATCATTTGAAAATACCTTGTGCAGGTAGCTCTGTCTCTTTGTCCTGTCTATAACTTTTTGTTCCAATTAGAAGATGCTAGAACTTAACAAATACTGCCACAGTACACTCTGTATCCCCTGCAGTGCTTCTGCATATGGTAGACAAGAGATTTAGATGATTTTTTTTACAGCAGTCAACAAAACTGTTAATTCTTTGTGGTCTCAGTGTGGGTTTGTGTGTTCTTTTTTTTGTTTTGTTTTAGCTTTTAGGAGAATATGAGTCCCTTGGAAAAGAACATGAAAGAGTAAAGGTAAGTAGCTAATTAAAAAAGCCCCAACATGCAAAATATGAGATAATATGCCATAGAATTAACTGAATTAAGTAATTTGAAAAAGATCAAATGAAAAAATAGATATTTATTTTAACTAATAGCTTCTTACTACATCTTCAGAGCCCTGGAGGGAAAAGGAGGGAGTTTGGAATGTGTTGTTTTCTACTCGTAGACAGCAAAAACACTGCAAAGTCAAAGCAATTTAGTGGCCCTCCCTGTCAACTAGGAAGGTGTATTTAATGTATTGTTTTCAAGACTAATTCAGAGTTACTTGTTTTTCTTTTCATACACTGTAGTTTCTAGGATTTTTACTTTCTTCCTTGTGTACTTGTAGGATACATTAAATACAACTGAAAACAAATTGCTTGATGCAAACACGCAGATTTCTGATTTGAAAAGGTAAATGTGAAACTGTCTTATTGCTATTTTAACATGAAATACAGGCTGTGGCTTGAACATTTACTCCTAGATTATAAAGGCTGTGGATCTTGCAAGTTTAATTCCATCTCGTGCAGCATTTCATGTCTGTTTATATCATTTTTGTACAGCCTGTGAAAATCTTGGTGCTTTAGGACACGTGGTTTGGTTTTTTCACTTCCTCAATCACAACACCTTCCAGTGAGATGTAGGAAATCTCTTCCTTTCTGAGAGTTGTCACTCAGCTAGCCCAGCCAGTCCTCTGCTGCAGCTCCTGCTGCTCCAGCTGTCCTCTCAGCAACCCCCATCTTCAGCTCACCGGTCTCTGCTCTGGTTTGCAGGAGTGAGGATGCTGACAGGAGTTTGCTGCTCAAGATTATGGCTCCTAGGCGTGAATAAAAGACAGAAAGGTGTTCTGTGTATAGAGCAGGAATAAGATTTCTGGTGGATGTTCCTCGTGTTACCTGGATCTATGTTTTTGGCCTGGGGAACAGAAATCCATGAGGCTTTACACTTTCTGGGTAGGCCCTAGGCAAGGTGTATGTGACCACTGAGGGATATTTACAGTTAACAACATATTCTCTGGTTTGGGAGTTCTCAGCCACTCCGTGTCAAGGGTGTTCAACACCACACTTGCTCAGGAAAGTCTGAGAGGTGGGAGGACAGAATATCTGAGAGGGGTCTAGGGCAGACACTGCAGAACTGTAATCACGTGATGTCTCATGTCATTTCACTGAGCTTCTTCTGTGGGTATGTGCTGTCATGGTTTCCTCTTAGGTTTTTTATATGAACAGCTGAAACCCAGCCTGTTGGAATCTATCTTTTCATTTTTAAATGCTGCTTTTTGATAGTTCTTCTAGAAATGTGGCTACAAACTTCACCTCAAGATTCATTCCAGATGTCACTGGCACCAAGCATTAACCTGTGCATACTCTCCAACCAAACCCAGCAAAATAGCAAATGTGATACCTGGGAGATGTCACAGCCCTTTTCTCTGCTGCTCAGATCACCTGTTTTTTCAAGAATGAATTGGAATAATTTAAGAAAGGAATCAAAGGAAGCAAAGCACACTCTGCCTTCAATTTTTATGGGGATGTTTAAGGAGCTGAAGATAGTGTGAGGGACAGTTCAGTCAAGTGTTTCTATTGGTGGCTGATTCTCAGTGCTGCTAGCTAGGGACTGTTCCAGACTGGGGAAACTGCAGTGGGAAAGGAGGTTTTGATATCCTGCTCCAAACCCCTGTATTTCTGTTCCCCAAGTGGGGAATACCTAAGGTTGTGTTGCATTGCCAAGGGCTAGTTCACTGAGATGTGGGCTGCAGTATGTGGGAAAGAGGAAAATCACCTGAAGAGCCTGAACAGCAAACTGGTGGAGTTACCTGAGTGACACACAGGAGAAAGAGCTGCTCATTAAATCCAGAGTCAGGGAGATCTTTGTGTTAAGTCCATCATTTCAGGAGGAAAAATGTTCTTGTTTTGTTTTCCTCAACCCCTCTGAGGTGAATACTTTGATCCACAGCCATATCTCCTGGTCCTGTCTTTCTAGCTGGGGTACCAGCTTATTTAACTTCGAATTCAAATACATATTCATATATGTATTTAGATAGAGAAGTAGATAAAAATGTGGTAGCTGCTTTTGCTCTTCTGCTTCACCCAGGATATCTGAATAAAAATGAGGGAACTCAAAGAAATACGATGGGTTTTTTTTTAATGTCATTTAAATAATCTTGTAATGCATCTTTACTCCTTCCACATTAGGACAATTTCAAAACTTGAAGCTCAGCTCAAGCAGGTAGAACATGAAAATATGTTGAAACTTCGCCACGTTACCGAAAGTCATTTAAGAACCTCTTGTGCCAAGTAAGTGACTGTTCCAACAAGGTCAAAACAGATCCCCTGTTTTAGAAAACTTCTTAATGTGCTTTGGCTAAAAACGGATCAAGATAATGTTGGTCTCTAGGTTAAACTGGATATAATAAATACATGAGGTAATCCAGAGGCTTCATATGCTAAGAAATTATTAAAAACAAATAACTGCCTTGGATAATAGATGTGTAACTTGGCAGCCTGTCTAGTTATCTCAAATGAGTGGTTGATAGGTTTGATAGCTCAGCCAGATAGGGATTCCCATGCTCGACAAAGATCTTGGGAAGAAAATCTAATAACCAATTAGACATTGGGAGTTTTCTTTTGTCTCTCTGTCATTGATTTGAAAGGCTGACTACTACTTCTTGTGTTTCTAAATATAGTTTCTACAAGTATCCTGAGAATAGAGCAGCAGTTCAATGAGAATGCATGCTCTAGTTTGAATTGGGAATTTATGTTAAGGAAATTGAAGTTGGCCTGTGTTTATTTTTAAGTTTTTGGAGTTGTTTTGTGTGTTTTTTAATGTTTTAAGGACCTGAAAAGCATTGTCTCCCTTTGTTTTTACTACTTAGAGGTTCTTCAGTGTCTCTCCCAGTTCAGCACTGCCACTGTGAATCACAAAATGCTAATGTGTTTTATGGATGTCCATTTGCATATATTGAACAATAATATTTTGGGGGGGATCTGATTTTTGATGATTATGAAAATGCAAGTCATTTATGTATTAATATATTACAGGGACAGATTTCTATTTAGAGATATTTTAATATTTATGAGCAAGATCCCTCACCAGTGAACAGAAAAAAGGAAGACCTGAACATGGCAGACTGTTTTCATCAGGGAGGAGGATGTAAGAGCCAGTATGGATTTAGAAGTTAATCTGTCCCTGACTGATCTCAAAGGCTCAAAGAAAGCCTCATTCCAATCGACTGCACAGCAGGGTAGATTTAAACAATAGTAGTTATGGTTCATAACTTGTGGAAACAAGAACCACTTTTTCCTAAGTATCATCCATTTTCCTGTGTGGAAAGTTACATTTTTCTCTTGATGTTTCTAGATAACTAATAAGCATCAACAAGTATATTATTAAAAGCTATCACCCTCAGGTCATCAACAGGGACCTTTTCCTTTTTTTGGCTTGTATTTTTTTATTTTTCTAATAAGTGGTATCAAAAAGAAAGCTGGGGTCAGATGCTCTGAACTATTTGAGTTATCTACACTGAAATGTTTTTCTTCAATTACTTGAACTAATTGTTACACGAACCTCAGTCTGAGTAAGCAGCATTAAATTACAAGAACATCTTTGTGGAGTTCTGTGTTCTGAGCATATTGTGTAATTTAGCCTCAAACATCAATATATGATTCTATTTTTTTCCCAACAATTTATATTTACTTTACAAACATGTTTTAAAAAGTGGTTATTTTTCCCCACTGCTTATTATTTTGTTGTATATTTGTTATTGTTTCTGGTTAACTAGAATAAATGATGGGTTGTTATAGTTTCTTATTAAAAAAAAAAAAAAAAGAAAGAAAAATAAAGAATTCCAAAGCCTTTCATAGTTTTTGAATTTTTTTGTTCTTACAGCAAGTTGGCAGCTCCTGATGTCAGCAGGAGGAAGTGGTTGATACCAGGAGCTGAATATTCAATCTTCACTGGCCAGCCTTTGGAGGTCCAGGAAAGCCCCAGAGATAACAGATTAGAAGAAACCTATATTCCTTCTAGGTGAGTTGGTTTCCTTCAGTCTCCACTATGATGTAAAGTTGAACACTTCTAAAGATAGTTGGATCCAGAATTGACCAGATTCATATTGTTAGATTTTTGCACTCAAAAAAGAAACGTCTCCGTGTCATAGATGTTACACAATCCCTTAAACATAAAACAAATGAAACAGCTTCCTTCCTTTGCTACCCCAGTACAAAGCAAGCACCAGCAGCCTTCAGTACCTGCCTTGAAACAGCAGAAAGCTTCAACTGCATCTCGTGCCACTGTCTCTGCTCTCTCCGGCTTGTGTCCGCTTCTGCTCCGCGTTTGGACGCGGTGTGCTCTGTTACTGGTGTGAGCTGTAGTGGCTGGCTGCAGCTTTTCTCCAGCGTGAAGCTACAGGTCTAATTTAGGCTGTGATTTCTCAGTAGTTTGCCTCCTTCCTCAGAAGTTTCTAAAGCTTCTGCCAGGATGTATTTAGTTCTAACAACGTGTCAAGTCACCCAAAAGAACTCGCGCTGTTCAGCTTTAGATTCTTGCATTGGCCATAACACAATCCTCTGGGGTTCTTGGCTGAAAGTAAAAAGCACACTTAATTTTTTTTGGTTTGATGACTGTACATTTCAGGCTAAATTGCTCTGGGTTTTTGTTTATTCAGCTAGTATCTGGATATATGAAATAAAGTAAAAAAAATCTTGATCCTTTTTTTCCCCTCCACTGCCCCATATTAAGGCACCATTCTCCTCCTGAAAAAGACTCCTCACAAGAAGACTCTTCAACAAACACAACAGAAAAAGAAAATGAGATGTCAGAAGCACCAATTATAAAAGCCTTTAAAGAACTTGAAGAGGGAAGAGCATTTAAAGATTGGGGTACACAGACAGAGAAAGAAGACACATCAGCCAGTAACTTTTACTTTTATATTCCTGAATTTGTCTCTGCTGGCTTTTCTTTGGTTGCATGTCTTTTGCTTTTGTTATTAAAGCTTTAAAGTCCCACCAGGCTTGAGTGATGGCATAAAACCAGTTTTAGCATGCAAATTTCTGGAGTTTTCCTAAGAAAATTCAAAATGATATAGCTAAGTGACTTGTTTATTTTAAAATGGAGAGAATGCAAAGGTTGCTGTTCGGTCTCATGCTAGAGAGTAGTTTATGTCCTTTTTCTAAGAATATCTCTGTATTTATAAACAGTTAATAGAGTCCTAACAAAGCTCTGGCTGGCTGTACATCCATTTCAGTTTTGTTCTCATGGTGCTGTACCAGATTGTTATTAAGAAAGCTGGCATGCATACTGTAGGACTGCTCTGAGCTGTTCTAACAACATTGATTTAGGAAGCTGCTTAATTAGAAAACAGTGAATCTTTCTTAAATGGTTATATTCTTGGTTCAGGCAAGTACCTCTTTCCCAAAAGATCCTTTTGTCCTGCTTTCCACTCTCTCTTTATTAAATCTCTGTTATTTGGCATCATTTCTTCCACGTGCTGCACAGTGTCCTTTTTGATGAGTTAAACTGTTTCATGCATGTGATGAGCAGGAAGTGAGAGTTGAGCAAAACAGCACAAATAGCTGACGTGAGGTGAAGTCTTTGTATGGTAAAAGCTGAGAAATAGGGAATGTTTGTGAGTTCCTGTATTGAAAAAGATTGGTTAATATAATAACCTTTTCCTTTTAATTAGAAGCATCAAATCGACGTCAGACTGTTGGGTTTGTTGAAACTTCTTTAGTTGCTAATCGATCCCCAGAGAAAGGCAGAGACCAACACAGACCAAAACGGTACAGCCCCCCTTCTGGCCAGAGGTCATCATCTCTTCCTCCTTCAAACAGGAAAGCAAATACTCCAAGTAAGTGCTTTTCTGAAGTTTTGTTTGTGTAACTCAAAAAGAAGCAGTAAATAATGAAAGGACGCTCTAGAAAAAGGAAAAATGAAGACAGGATTTCTGAATTATTCTAAGAGATAGACAAGCTGTTTTTTTCCCAGATGCTAGGCATAGAAAACATGAGACTTCTAAGTTTATTTTAATTTTTCTCTGTTGTGATGCACTCACTTCCCATCTAATTTAAATAAACACCCAGGTAGCTTTGAAAAGCATTCTCTTAAGACTTAAGCATCTGATCATCTGTGTGGGAGACCCTGCACTGGGAGAAATTTCAGGTAGTTAAACATACTTTGTCTTTTGCAGCAAGAAGAGAGATAATGTTGGCACCAGTGTCTGTAACATACAGTCCAAAACGATCTCCAAAAGAAAACCTCTCTCCTGGATTTAGCCATCTGCTTAGCAAAAATGAAAACACTGTGACAAGGTACGAGCCTTGTGGATGCAATTGTGTTCTGGTCATTATTACAGCAGCAGGAGGTTTATGCAGGCTTCATGCTGCTGTATCTTGTCCATTAAAAGTCCTAGGAAATGAATCATGTGAAGATACCTAAATATAAAGCTAAGTTTTACTTTTTGTAATCTGCCAAGAAAAATCTCGAATGATTTTCCATCTTTAGCACTCACCAAGATGAGACGTTGGGTTTAGGATTGATGCAACATTGATTGATGACAAAGAAATAATGAAAGTTGAAAGTTATATCTACCAACTTGTCATGGCACCTACAAGCATGTTAAAAAAAATACCTAGGCTTAACTTTCTGCTAACTCTACTAGATACTACAGTTTCTATAGAGAGCTTTGCTTGTCAGGGCTTGTAGAGTTTGAGATGGTACTAAGCTGTGAGATTCAAGTGTAGGACGTGTGCCCGAGGCAGAAGAAATGTCTAGAACCAGTTTGGTTCTTGAGAATGACAATGTGGAGGCTGAGTGTGTTTGGGAGTGACAGCTTGGCCTGCTTCTGAGAGAAAGTCACATCACAGAGGTATTTTGGTGTGAGTATATTGGGGTATGGTACTATAAGTGGTAATCAGAAGACTTGCAATGTCCATGGGGTAGAAATTATTTTATTAAAAAAAAAAAAGTTTACTTAACCAAAAGGTGAAAAAGTAGAAAATATTGCATTACTTGATGCCTGCCTTCTAGCAGGTAATTGTGTGCTTTCTGTTCTGTAGATTTGATATACTTCTAGATGACCTGGAAACTGGTCCTGCGTCTACTTTACAGCACAATAATCCAAGAAAAAGGCTCCAGTTTCTCTCACTAGATGATGTAGAAGGTAATCTGTCAAAGTGGGGGAAAAAAAGTGTTGTTTTTTTATTTTCCCCACAATAATTTCTTCCACACTGGTGCCAGCTGCTTGAACAGAAAGCTGACACTTTATGAAGCCCAATTTGTAAAAATCCTCTAAATCTTATCTTATTCCTGCAGACAGAGAAAAATCATTCCTACAATATTTTATTTTTATGTGTGTGCACAAACACAACGGAACAACAAAAATAATTAAATTGATAGAGCAGGGCAATATATTTTCCTATGCTGAACTCAGTTATAGAATGCATGTCTATAGTAAGGTGTACACACTCAGCCTTAGTAATAAAATTCCATTGCTAAACATTGCATTCTAGATAGCAACGTGTCTTAAGGCAAGCAAATGAGGCTTTGCTAGTCCCTGTCTGCAGGTTAGACACCTCTGAGATCTTGCTGCTTTTCTTGTCTGTCCTAACTAATAATTTCACAGATAATTGCAAAGAAAAATAACGAGACCCCTATTTTATTGATAGGAAGGCAACATTCAGGTGTCAGGCACAGCTCTTGTGCTGAATCCATCAATACTGGAATGAAGACAGCTACAGCTTGGGAGGAGAGGAGTGTGGCCCAGACGTACGAGCCAGTGCTATTGCCTTGTGAGGGAGACTTCAAATACACAGCAAGGATTAAGACACTGGCTGAAACAGAGAGGCTTTTTGATGAGCTGACTCAAGAAAAGCAACAGGCAAAGATTATTTTTATTTTAAAGTGATGACAAAATACAGTTGTTGTAAGAGAAGTGAGGGGGATGTGGCCATCGACCTGAGCAACTCTGGGCTGAAATTCATGCACGACTTCTAGTGTTACACTGGGAAAGTGCCATTGTCATTCCCTGCTCTACTTCCCATACTCCCATCCTTTTCTGTCCCTAACTTCGTTAAGGGAGGGTCCCTTTAAGATAAACACAATGGGAATGGAAGGGTTGGTGTGAATTCACTTTCTTCCCTAATGGACCACACTTTCAATCAGCCTTTCAAAAAAGGAAGGTTATTCTGGCAAGAGCCCTCTCTTCAGAACACTCCTTGAGAGGTTCAGTTTTGTAAGGCACAGTGCTATGGAAACACAGGTCGGTGTTTTCCAGCCATCCCAGAGGTGTATCTGTAATCTACACACCTCACCTCTCTTTTGGTAAGATGGCTTAGGAAACCTTATGTTGGCTCTTGAAACTGCCTTTTACAGCTCAGGTATTTTCTGTTATTAGATTGAGGCTGCACTGAGCCGAATACCTTGTTCTGGGGGAAGAATGACTTTGCAAGCAAGACTAAACCAGGTGAAAAAGCTTCTACGTACGACTGTTCTCCTAAGCTGCTCTTTCACAGTTTGAGACTATATCGTGTAGATGAAAGTTCTGTAAGTGTGATTACTGTAGGAATTTTTCCATACCACTGAGAATTGTTCCCAAATACAGCTGAACATTGACTCTGTGAGATGTTCTCTAGACTTCACCACATTAGAAGATAAGCAGGAAATTACTGTGAGTTAATTATAAGCATACTCTGCATTGCTACGTAAAAGGTGCCAATCTGGGTAATTTGTATGCAAGTGATTCAGAAAAGAATAATTAGCCCTGCAAACATTTGATTTCCACCTTCCCATCACAAAGTGACAATTTTCTGTGTGTGTGTATGCATATAAAGTATCTATATGTACATACATATATCACTCTGTGTGCATACATACACACACTAGGGTGTATATTCTGCATAAGACTCTTCCTATGTTCTATTTCCTTTTTTTTTTATGTGCAATGCAGTTTTTCCAAATTACTGTGAGAACAATTTGTTGTTGCAGTGACACTGAGAGGTAGATAAAGGCCATACACTGAGAAAATGCAGCCCAGCTTCCTGAAGCTGGAGAGAGATGTTGTGCTATAGAAGAAAGTGCAAAGTTTAGATTTTGGTTGGTTGGTTTTTGTCCACTTGAAAGTATAAAGAAGAAAATAAGAAGGCAAAAATAAGTCATAGGGGTGGAATACAGGGGAGTATCCTCTTTGGAAAGCTCTGCAGAGTCTTTTAATGAAAAGGAAGGTATTGAAATTGTGTTGTAGAGCTCTCCGTGAATCCAAACCCTTCAGCATTTCCTAAATGATAATCCCAGGGTTTTTGTTAGCAATTTATCAATTGGAAAGTAAATCAATACAGCCTCTTGCTACAGTGGTCACCTGCTTCCTAAACGTGTATCCCTCATTATCAGCCTGTCCTAGTTCTTGGCAAGTTTATCTCGTGGAGTTTCAAAAGTCACATGGAAAAAAAACAAACTAAAACCAAACCAAAGAACCACACACACAAAACCCAACAAAATACCTCAAACAGCTTTAAAAAAGCAAGTAACCCACAAATACACACCCACAGAAAAACAATATGAAAAATCTGTAGGTCTGGCTTCTAGATTTTGGATCTTAGTAATGTGTCAAAAAGGATACCAGCTGAACATGGGAATCACAATGTTTCCTTCATTTTAGAAGGGTCATGTTCTATTTAGAAGGGCTTTGTTGTATGTTGATCAATCCTTCTTTTTTTTTCTTTTTTAATCCTAATCTCTTTCTTTTAGGAAGCCCTGGAAGATCGCTTGGAAAGGATTACCAGAGATTTGGGGTCAATACGCATGACTCTGAAGAGATTTCATGTTTTACGTACCTCTGCAAATCTTTAACAAGTCTCCCTTGAATGCAAATAGGCTTTTTTCCCTTTTTTTCCTTTTTTTTTTGCACTAATATGGAATTATGCACTCAGTAAATGCAGATGGTTTTGTATTTTTATAAACCCCCAATAGTAGTTTTACAACCCTCGACGAACAGCAATATTTTGTACCTTGAACAGCCCCCTATATTTGAAGTGTATTTTTGTTACACCTGAGAGCTCAAGGGTTATCCTGAATTGTAATATTTTTAGAAATATGAATTATTTTTAAATGGAGATACTCAATTTATAATAAGAAACTAAAAGGCAGCTTGTTTTCAGAAAATGATAACGTTCTCCTTTTGCACTTCCTTTTCCTCACCATTTTATAAATATTTATGCTATGATGTAAATATGAGCTGGGGGGAAATTTTGAACTTTAATACAAAAAGCAACACAAATTACCTGTGTTTATTACCTGTTATATGGGAAATCCTTTGAATTTAAACTTTAGAACCTGGATATTTTTTCAGTGTGAGCAATACTTTGATGGTGGCAGGTTGGTACGGGGTTTGCTAGTAGGAAAATACTGCTCTGAGTGATCTGCTGTCTGCCAACAGTCACAGTGAGTAGTGTTTTGATACCACCAGTACAAGACTGACAGCAGCCAGCCCGTCTCCCAGTGAGCACTGTGGCTCCAGCTGCCACTCCAGGACTGGAACTACATCAGTGAAGTTAGGGCTTCAATCTGCCCGACTGGGGTTTGCACCGTGCCGCTCTTCTGACTCCCTCCAAGCTCTGTTTGTGAACATACATGCATTTTTCTTGGTGAAAAATATCTATTTGCTAGTTGGCATATTGCTGATTTACTGTCCGACATTGATATTTTGGTTTGTATTTTAATATTAAATAAATGTTTAATTAGATTCTTTCCTCCTGCCCACAGACAATAATAGGCTCTGGGATATTACATCAGAGATAATGTAGGTTTTAATCATATTGTGTCTTTTGAATTCTGTCCTTGTTCAAGACGTTTAGCCACCGATGATGTGATTATAAGGCCAGAATAGCTGTCATAAAGGAAGCTTGAGAAGGTCTGATTCTAAATTTAGAGTGCTGTGTTTTAAGATATTTGATGAAGAACGCTCCTACCCAGGAAAAATTGCTTTTTTCCTTTTGTTTGGGGTTTTTTTTTGCAGCCACTTCTGCCCTGCGGGTTCTGTTAATACAAGATGGGAGTTGGGGAGCAGTGAAGGGTGTTGGTTACTCCCCATTTACTCTAGATTGTAGAAACGGGGTCTGAACGCTTGGAGAGAACTCGCTCAAATGTATTTCCAGGCTATGCCAACAGATGTCCAGTTCTGATGGTATTCCACATTCTTGCTTGTAATTTTGACTTAGAAGGAGGTTAAGGGAGGAAAAAAAGAATCATGACCTCCCTGTGCAGCACTACTCTTTAACCAAAGAAGTTTTCCTACCCTTTTAAGTTATTAACAGGTACAATTTTAAAGGACTTGTCAATTTAAAGGTATTGTTCAGCCAGCAGGATCTTTCTAAGGAATCCATCACAGGAAAATTTCATGAGTCCACTAATGGTCTTATTTTCTTTTATCAACACTACAGCAAAACCAAAGAGAATTTTCCTGGCAGCCATTAGAAACAAGCAGGTAAATCAGTTCAGCTCTTTCACTGCCTTTCCTCGTACCTCCCTTTGTCTGCCCTCCCTTCTTTCCAGTGCTATTCATATTCATGGGCTCTTTTTTTATTCCATCTAGAAAAATGAATTGTGAGTCAGAATTTATTTTTTAATCAAAAGTCCTCCTCCATCTGTTGGAACTCTTTAGGCTATTTCTGTTCTATTATAACACAGAAAGAGGGAGGAAAAATAAAGTTTTGCTTTTAGTAAACTTCTAGGACAAGGTTTTTCAGTAAGGGCCTGGCCGAGGGTGACCTGGGCAGTGGGGAGCCTTGGGCCTCATTCTTCTGAGGGGCAGAGAAGCTGCAGTTCCAGATTAAAGCAGTGGGAGGCCTGAATGCTCAGTGCTTCTGAAACTCAGCCCTGAAGCATCAAAAAGCAGGGCACACGAAGCGTGTGTGGACTGTGGAAAATGTGACCGTGCTTGCTGAGCACTTTGCTGGACTCTGTCTTTATCTGTTTTGTTTTGTTTAAATCCCTTTAAAAATTCTTCCCCCCTACCCCAGCAAATTGCCTTGTTGCAGAGTTGGGGACAAATGAAGATTTCCAGAGAAGCAGCTTCCTGGGAGAGGACTGACTTTCATCATCTTCCTCTTGCATTCTTCCACCTGCCACCTCTCAGCTCAGGAGGCATTTATCCCCTTTCCACAGCAACTTGATTTTGCCCAGAGCCTCAGCTTTGTTCTGTCTCGGGCTGCCCTTGCAAGACACTCCCATGCACGGTTTTCTCTGCAGTAATAAACACAACACCACTTTCAGGTCTGAGACTTAACCTTGGGAGAATAAAATTTCTATTTGTCCACATTTATAAAAAGCAAAGTAAAAAAAAACCCAGTTGGCTCTTTGTACTGGGGAGTATTTTAGGTATAAAATCTGCCTTGTACTGGGACCTTTGTCTGTAAAAAGAGAAGTAACTGGGGCTAGAACTTGCTGTGGCCATGCAGTTGGTGTCTGCAAAACAGGCTCCATTACTGGGCGGGCTTTGGGGGGGAGGTTTGGGGGGTAGCACACAGGAGCAGGGCTGGGGAATGGCCCAGGGGGGGACCCCAGGAAGAGCAGGAATGGGGACTGGTTTGGTGAGGTGTGTGGGAGTCCATGAGGATGATGGGGAGCTGGAAGCATCAGGGTGCAGCTTGCTTGAAGCCGGTGTTTGGAATTAGCCAGCACTTAACAAGGGGCTGGTTGCAGGTGCTATTTTGCATTTGCAGAGTGGAACAGAAGAGATCAAGTGATGCATCCTTAAAAAAAAACAACCCACAAACGCAGCAAATTTACACATGCTTAAAACGGTACAGCAATGATTTTATTTATTTTCTGAATAAAATGATTGTTAACCTTTCGTGATTTTT
>VWZY01003698.1:124965-142160 GCA_013399075.1 Chloroceryle aenea | reverse complement strand
GTCAGCGAGCTGCTGGGAGGCAGCTGGAGATTGGCCACCCTCCTGAGAGGCAGAGCCTCCCCTCAGGAGGAAGAGATTTTCCCTTTAGAAAGTGTAAAGTGCTGTTTTCTTAGCTGGATGATGAGCTTCAAGAGGGGATCCTCTCTGCTGGGCCTGACAGCCCCATCTCCTGGCCTCCCCATCACTTGCCTGGTGCTCCCAAACAACCCCGAGTAGGAGTTCTGGCTCCTACTGGACTCCTGCTCCCTTCTGGAGTACGCTGCTGCCCCACGGCAGCTGGCTACAGCAGGAACAACTTCAGCTCTGGGGGGGCTAAATCACTTCCTTCACCTCCTCCCCAACCTCTCTCCCTCCACTGAAGAATGAGAAGCACAGAGCAGTGCTCTGAGGTGCTGAACCTGGAGCATCTCTAGCAGAGCCAGGAGCCGAGAAGCCCTCAGACTAGTGCTTAATGCAGTCGGCTACACAATTCACTCCTATCGATTTTATCTTAAATTGCTGTGACTGAGCCAAAGTTTATTTAAATTGTGCATTAAAACAACCAAACAAAAAGTTTCTTCCTGTTTTAGTACCTGCGCTGAAGTGAGAGCTTGTGTCTTCTAGGTGCTGAAGTGAGAGCTTCTATCTCCTGTGTGCTCTGGGTGTCTAGAAGCAGCTAAGTGGGTAATAATGATGCCAAAAAACGTCTTCAGTCTTTGAAGACTTAATCTGCGTGTGCTTAGCTCTGTACCCGACAGCGATTCAATAGGACAAGGGTAATAGATTAGTCTTCGTGGACATCAGGATTTAAATAGGAGGAGGTTTGATTATGTATGGAAATACCTACATCCTGTAGGACTCCTTACCCTCCTATTGCATGCTGATTCCCTCTCCGTGCCCACATCTTTGTGCTCGCGCTGTATTTTTATCGCGCGGTTTATTTTGGTCACGACTGTGTTGTGCTCCTGAGTAACAGCAGAAGACTGCCTGCGTTACAGAGTTCAGCGCTGGGTTCTGAGTGATTTCATTTTTCCGCTGGTGAGGAGGAGGCTGCTGTTTGTAGGGCAGCCTGTTCCCTGGCCTTTGGCAGACCCGGTGCCCGCGATGGTCACGAGATGACCGGAGAGCTGGGCTGTTCTGACAGGTAACCAGCTTGTTGTCTTGGCCACGGGCTACTCGGTGATTGAAATGCCTCCTTGGGATATACAACATAAGGAACGGCCGAGCCACGGAAGCGCAGTTGCAGACTTGTCCTGGCTTGCTGTTTTTCCCAGGAATGCTGCTTTGTGGTCCTTGCAATGTGTTCCGATTGTGGCAGCACCTCCGAGAGGGAAAGAGGAATGAGAAAGCAAGGGCTGGAAAGGCAGCTTGCTATGCTTCTTGCTTCTGATAGAGCAGACTTCTGGTAGGCTGCTAGGTTTCATTAATCATATTTAAGTTTCTGTCACTAACTTTTAATTAAAAGCATGGTTGATACCACTTTAATGAATGTACGGATGTTAGCCATCTTCATGCATAAAAATGCTTTTTAATTCCCTTACTATTCCCTTTATGGCCCTTAGATGCTTTTGTTACCATTTAAACAGCATACAGTAGCAGCTGTTTATCTTCTTAATATAACTTTTTCTTGCATCTGTGTTCAGGAAACAGTAATGGTTTGAGTAAACAATTCCCTGGTATCCTTTAACAACATCTTTTGAAGGAACTCGACAGAAAAGGTTGGAAGTGATGTCTGTCTAAATAGTGGACTCCGAGGCTCTTGCTCTCGCTAATCCGTAGCCTAATGTAACTCAGCTCAAGCTGTTCGTTGTTCCTCATGCTTGTGGGAGCTGGTGAGGAAGGTAAGAAGCCCTCCATGTACGACTTTTGATTCTGATGAGCTGAACAAGGATCTTACCCCCCCCAAAGGATAATTTAATTAAAGTATCCTTTCTATTTTGGGCTTGCTCTGGTGGGGGTATCTCAATGCTTTTGTTGTTTGTTGTGCATCTAACAGCCCGAGCATTTATTGTGATTTACCATCTGGTGTGGGGGAGTTTTATCTAACTTCTCATTTTAGTTGACAGCAACCAGTCTGAAAAGACCTTCTCCTGATTAATTTTATTTTTTAGTAGAAATTCTCAAAACTTAATAATGGGCAGTAGTTCTAAGGGGGGTTGAATTTAGATGAATAAACCTATTTTATCCACTGTTTGTTGCTGCTTCTGAGAGTCGGGCAAACAGAGGAGCAGCACATCCTTCAAGCAGGGTAATTTAAAGAAGATTCCTCCAATTAGTCTCCCTTACACTCAAATATAAACCTTGTCATTCAGTTGCTGTCTTGGCAGCCTGACTGGGAGGCTTCTGAAAATGGCAAGTGAAAGTTGATGCTGACTCCTGAGTGTAGTTTGACTCATGCCATTCATGCATATTCATGCCAATGTCCTGTTCTAGGACCAGCATGATCCATTGAGAAGATAGATTCCCCCCCCCATGTTGTTGTTCTTTTAGGCTTCCTCTTGCTCGAGACACATGCCTCATTTCGAGAAGAGGGGAGGAAGAGACATCAATGTCTTTATTTTTATTGTCTTAGAAGGAAGAAGCAACATCTAAACCCCATGGTGTTCTTAATAGCCAGTTCCTCTGAGTGGTGAAGAGGCCTTCTAATTTAATTTTATAGCTGGCTGACATAGGGTATGATGCAATTAATATATCTCTTCATCTCCCCCAATTAGTAAGATCTGTCTAAATTTAATTTTGAGCCTGAAAGCATCTTAGGAAAAAAAAAAAGTTCTGTAGTATTCAGTGTGAATAGAAATGGAGTCATTAATTAATTGGGGGGGGGGGGTAAATAAACCGCTGTATTTTTAACTTTGTTTCCTGGGTGTTGGAGGAAATCCAAATGCCACATTGTACTGGGGCAGAGGAGTTCGTGCAAATTCACCCACGAACCAAAAGGGAACGTGGCTTCTCTAACTGTGGTGCCGTGCCAAGAACCCTACAGAACTTTCAATGAAGGAGTAATGAATGATATTTAGATGTCCTTTAATGTAAGAAGAACAAAACAATTCAGCATGAGGCTAACTCAGCTCCTGTCACTTCAGGGAGCTTTAGTCAGTGTGGTGCCAAGTCGACAGGGAGAGCACCTGGAGTCACACTTGTACCTCTTCCATAGGCACAGGGTTCGTCAGCGTGGCTGTTTTGATGGTGGGCTCTTTAATCCTGGAAGCTCACAGCAAAACGCTTCAGTAAATTCCACTGGGGAACTTGGTTGGGAAAAAGGTATCTTTCTTTCTGCAAGGTGGCTCTGGGGATCCAGAGTAGCTCCTGAGAGATGGCAGTATCTGGAGACAGAGCTGCTTCCCACTCCTGCTATCCCTTCTGAGCGTGTTCGACATGAGGTCAAGCTTCAGGGGAGAGAAGGAAGAGGTTGCTTAGGTCAGTGGGGATAAATAGTTACTGAGTGTGGGTGCAGGGAGCTGCATGGTTTGCTGTGAAAGAGCGGGAAGAAATGTAATAAGCATAAGGCTAAAACCTGCTCTGGAGAGCTTGGGCATATCTGAGGAGATTCCAGCAAGGAGGTGCTGGATTGGAAAGCCCATCCCGACCATCCAGGAGGGGAAATGTAGTTCCTCTTACTGAGAGGGAAAACAGCATCTCCTGCATGTGGGCTTCCATATGCAAGGGCTGGTAACAAGGATACGGTTATCTTGGGTCTGGAGGGTAACACAGCCCAGGTCAGTGAACGGTGTGGAAAGCTACAGCCAAGCTGGCAGCCCTGCCAGGGTGCTCTCAAGTTGAGGAGTGAAGGTGTCGGGATCATTACTCCTGTGTCCTGGCAGGAGGGCACATACCAGGGCTCTGACTCGGCAGCCGTGGTGCCACGGAGGGCAGGGACAGAAAGCAAACACTTCTTGGCTGGTTAAGTGTGCTGGGCAGCAGGCAGCTGTCCAGGTCGGAGCGGGGGCACTCTGAGCAGTGGCTGAGTCTTGAAACAACCCTTGGCAGCAAAGGCTGCTCTTCAGCTTCTCCTTACTGAGTGGTGCTTGAGGACACCAAATTAGAATTCCTTTTTTATTTTTTTTTAATTCTGGTTTATAAACAGCCTCCAGAAAGTCTTAATTCAGATGGATTTGAAGAGCTAAAACATCCAGGCCCTTGTGGACCTCAAGGTTTTTTCACTGAAATCCCAAACGGTGAGCACTGAGTATCTTGGATAGCGAGGACTCTGCCCAGCTTTTACAATCCTCAGTTGGTTGTGTTTGGACAGCTGAGATCGGCGAGTGCTCTGACGTGAGCAGGAACCTTAAAACTCTGCTCTGCAGGAAAGCTTTTGAGCTCGGTAAGTTGGAGAGAATCTCTTGATGCGATGAGGAAAAGAAATTTCCCACTCTTCTGTTCCTTTAAGCAGCTCGGTCTCCTGTCGGAAACCAGATACTTGGATTTGTGCTCAGGGTTTTTCCAGCAGTTTCTGTAGTCTTGTCGTGGGTGGATGGAGCAGAGGTCTGGGCAGATCTGGTAGTGAAACCAGAGGTGGTTTGCCGCTAGCTGGGAAGGTGCCTCTGATTGTTGTAGTGTAACTGGGAGGATTTGGGAAAGAGAATATTGAATGAGCAGCTCAAAATTTCCTGATTTGTCATCGGGGCAGCAATTCCTGTAAGCAACAGGGAAGTAAACTCTTGATTTGTTTGGATTGCTGGCACTTACATAATGATCGCTGAGCTTTGGGACACTAATTCAAGCATATTAGCTGTCTTAACCCACAGAGCAGTGACCTGAGAAGGCATTTCTCCAGTTCTCTTAATGGCTCCATAGCTGATTTGGAGGCTGGGAGTGTGTAATCACATCAGCACCTTGAGCTCTTGGCCATATCTTGGCACTTCAGGGGAGAGGCTGCCTTATCACCACCTCCCGGGAAGTTTGCTATTGGCATGACTCTCACCTCCCAACGCGTAGTGGGGCCTTAATTCCATTAGGAGCTTTAGAAGGTTATGGGAGGATTTCAGGTTTTTATAGTAAGCTGTGTAAACTGCTCTTCAGCTTCTGCTGGGGCTTGTGTGGGTTACTGGGAAGGAGTCTGGTTTGGGACTGGGGCTTGGTTTTGGGGTGGTTTGGGTTGGAGTAACATTCCCTGCTCCACAGGGAACCCTGGAGGGTGTGTGGGCATTTCTCAAGAGGGGAGACAAATGGGCTGCCATCAGCCACTGGCTGTTGGGAATGGCAGCAGAACAGGTTTCTGTAGAGATGGGCTGTGATGACGTTTTCTATTCGTCAGAAGAGAATTTGTCAGGAATAACTTCCCTCGTGATTGTAATCTGTTTCGAGACCAATGCCATAACTGAAATAACCTCCTAAAGGTGGAAGAGCTGCAGAATCATTTTCTCGAGGTGGGTGGTTTACCTATTTTAAGGCTACTTTTTTTCCTTTCTTTTAAGAAGAAGGAAATAGACATTTTATATTTATCGTATCAGATGAAATTGAAATCTAAATATTTACATCTTTTCACTGGATCTGAGGTTGAGCACCAGTTGTAGGCGTTGCCAAGCTGTTTAGTTGTCTCCTTCACTGAGTAGGTTGATTTCTTCAGGGTGCTGGAGAGATGGAGCCTTATATTTCTGTCTGTTATCTTCCAGCCAGTCTCTGCATCTGGAAATACTTCCCTTTGTGAGCCCGCTGACCTGGCGTTATGTTCAGGGGGTGTTCTAGCCTAAACATACTGAAAGCTAAACATGTGTTATCTCCAGCAGAATGCAGAATTAACTGCAAGCTGTGAAACCGGAGGGGGAGTTCAGGATGCAGCTATGTAAATAACTCGGAGATGTTTTGTGAAAAAGAACAGAAGGGGGAAGAAGGCCTCTTGCTTGCTTTTTCTCTGCCATCCTCCCCTCCTCAGTAGCTCTCTCCACGGCTGCCTTTCAGTGCTCTTTCCAAGCAGAGGTGGAGGATCACTGCTGTTTTAAACACGGGTGACCCAGTAGCAGGCAGCTGAAATGTTGCAGGGCACAAGTCAGAAAGAGACAGTGAAAATCTCAGAGTGTTCTGTCTCCAGTTTCACCCTCTCTTGTTTCCAGGTGGCCTGTTAGTTCTGGTTTTTTTTTGAGCATGGTGCTGTTAGGCTCCTGATCCACCAGAGCAAACTGATGGAGAAGTAGCAGGTAGCTTGGTTTGTTTTCCCTTTCTCCTTTTGGTTTTGAAAATCATTTGTCCAGATTCTTGGGACACAATTTGTCTCACCTGGATTGTAAATACCGTTCCAGGTTTGAACTTCCACAGATGGTAAACATCTTCCATCAAATACCCTCAGAAACGTGTTGGGCATGGACATAATGTGTCTGTTGTCTGTTTGGGGACTACTGAATAATTTTTAATGCTGTTTTTTGCTTCCATTTAACACATATAAATAGGCCTTCCAGAAAAGGCACATTTATCCAACACACTACATCGGTGAGGGGGAAGAACCTGCTTGAAGGATAAAACTTCTTGTTACAGCTTCTGTGTGTTGCTCTGGCTTCCCAGCTTAACTCTATCAGTTCGTTTAGAAAAGCAAGAGAAAGTTTGATTGCCCTTGCTGAGGGCGTGCACTTTGTGTGCACTTCCTGATGCTTGGAGAAGTAGCACTGGAAATGCACCCTCACTTGTGTTGGGATGGTGGAGGGGGAAGACTCTGGGTAGTAAAACTTTGGAGTTCTAGAGTCTTATAAACTGATTTCTGACAGTCACCTTCTGTCCCTCTCCTTCATATGGGTACCCCAGCAGAAGAAGGAGCTTGACACAAAGGGGAGATTTTATTGTCTGCTGGAGCATTGGTATTATCCAAGGTAGATATGTTAGAGCACTTTCTTTTCTCCCCTGCTCTGTCTTTTTTTTGTCTCTGTGTCACATTGCTGACAAAACTTGTGTTTTATTCCTCATTGTCAGAGCAGAACAGGGAAAGAAAGGTGATGTTTTATCTTGAACGTTGTTACCAAAATCAGCAGCTAAGTTGTGCTGAGAGAGTGGGTTTATTCCCGGTCTAAAGGCTGAGTATAACTTGACTTTACATCTCCCATTCTTCCTAAATCAAGTTTATGGTACCAGCAGTGAGGAGAGTCAGCTTCTGATTACAAACAGGTTTGGAGCCACTGGAAAACCCCTTGAAATCAGTTTGATAACAATATGAGAACCACTTTTTTCCCTCCTATTCCTATCAAGTATTCTGCAGAGGTTTCTTGCAGCAACCTTGCAGATCTTGTCGATGTCAGTCTTTCCTGCATATTTTATTTCACTTGCTTTTAGACTTCCTAGAACACTGCAAGCAGGTAAACATTTCAAAACTTTAATATTCATGGAAACCTTGGATCAGTGATGCAGCTTAACTAAAATTTATGGAAACCTGGGATTAGTGAAGCAGGAGTTGACTAAAATTTATGGAAACCTGGGATCAGTGAGGCAGGTTAACGAAAATTTATGGAAATCTGGGATCAGTGAGGCAGGTTAACTAAAATTTATGGAAATCTGGGATCAGTGAGGCAGGAGTTAACTAAAGCTGCTTGTGCTGTGCTGGGGGAGCGCAACCTGTTGGTGCTTGCAGCCCCTTGCAGTGGGGTTTTCTTGAAGTTAAATATCTTGTTTCTTGCTTGACGTAGCTCAGGTGGGTGTCTCTGGAGCTGGTGGGTGTCCGAGGTTGTGGCCAGGTGAGTGTGAGCTGGGTGAGCCTCTGGGTGCACAAACTCAGCCGGAGGAAGGTGGGGAGCCCAACTGGTGTTTGGTTCAGCTTTATCCTTGCAGCCAGTGTGGCAGCATCTGGTCCAGGCCCCCTGGCTGGGACAACTTGAGCAGTTCCTAAAGGCAGCACAAACACAGGCGCACGCTACAAGCCCAGGGGCTTAACGTTGCAGTTATCAGAAGGTATTCCATCTGGAGGTGGAAAAAACCAGCCCTTACAGAGTTTCTTTATCTCAAGGCTGGCAACGAGCGCAGAGTGAGTGACATGTTTCCATTTGACTCATCTGTTGTCAAAATGGTGACACCCTTGAGTCACATTAAAAATGAGACCTTGTAGCTGAATTGGCACATCATTCTGGTAAGCATGGAGCAGGTGTTTGTTGGCTTTATTTGGTTTTGTCCTTGTTAAGAAAACTGTTAGGGGTTTTTTTTCCCCCTTCCTTGAGATGAGATGAAATTGATTAATGCTATAACTAATGTTCCAGGTTAAAAATAACACAGGAACCTGATTCAGGTAGAATGCTGGATGTTAGCTGTAAAGATGTTCAAATAACCTGCTTTACAACCATCTAAAGTCCTAAAAATCAAATGAAATTTAAAAAGAAAAAAAAAAAGATAAAAGAAAAATGAGTGCCCAGTAGCCAGATGGTTGGAAAAGAACACCCCACGATCAATGAGGCAATATGTAAATATTTTCCATCATTATCCCAGTTACTGCTGTGTTGACATTGAAATTCAGAGTGCTATTCCATGGGACTCCTCATTGATCATCAGATGAGCTCTGATAGGATGGAGGATAAAAGCCCAATACTGAGCATTATTATGGACTGGGGGGTTTGTTGACAAGGACAAGCTCCCATCAAGGTCCACAAATGGATTTCAGACCCTCTTTAAGCATGTTACCCAGACGTTGTGTTTCTTCTCTGGCTGTCAAGCACCAATTAAATGGTGTATTATTTCTTGAGCTGCTTC
Source organism: Chloroceryle aenea (assembly GCA_013399075.1). Classification (NCBI taxonomy): domain Eukaryota; kingdom Metazoa; phylum Chordata; class Aves; order Coraciiformes; family Cerylidae; genus Chloroceryle; species Chloroceryle aenea. The sequence continues at coordinate 133,526 of VWZY01003698.1, read as the reverse complement.
ATTGAAGGTGAAATGCTGCATCGTTGGCTAATTTTTCTGCACTAATTGCCACATTTATAGGGGAAGGGGCAAGGTGAAAGCTGATGGAGAGTTCTCTGCTTGAAGTATAAGTAGCTAGAAGTGACTGGAAAGGAAGATAAATCAAATGGTTGAATTAAAATATGTTTTGGGAAAAAAAAAAGGTCCTTCTAAAACCAGTCTGTAGAGACCCTGTCTGGCTGATTCACTTAGAAATCATCACAGGGGTGCTAGCATTCTCATGCATAAAACATGAGGTGCCTTCAGCTTACAAAGGTGCTGAACCCACCAATAGACTGCTTAATTTATTTTTTTTCCCCCCTCCTCCTCCATTTTTATACTCTTGGAAAAAAAACAAACTTGTAGGTTTTACTTCTTTCAGAGGGGAGTTTGAAACTTGACTCCAAATAAATGATGATAAAAGCTCCTTTTTAAGATCTGAGTCTCTAACTGCCTACCTCAGAACACCACCATGGCAGCGTGGAGCAGCTGCTGCTGTTGGTAGTCCCTGGGACCCCGCTGTGGAGGAAGCAGGAGGTCAGTGAAGGTGAGGTCTCCTGGAGGGAGTGCAGGAGGTCACCTTCTTCCTGGGAAGGTGAGGGCTCCTGGAGGGTGCAGGGAACAGGCTGCCACTGTTGGTGTGTTTGTGATGCTGAATGGGAACTGCTCCCGCTTACAGAGAGCGACAGGAGGTCCAGAAAAAGAAACCTTGTCGGGGTGCACGTGGAGTGTAGATTGGTTTGGTTTGGTGTGTGTTTTTTGTTTGTTGTTGTTTTTCTAATGTATTTTTCTACTGTGTAAGGGGAGACTGGGGTGCCAAGTGTTACAACCCATTTCATAGAAGGGAATAATGACTTTTAAGAAAGGAGGACGAGGGCTTTGCAGATGGAAAACTCATTATCCCATGGCAAGGTCCAGAGCCCAGGCAGCTTTCTGGAAACATTTTGCTGTTTGCTTGCTTTCTTTCCCCTCGAGTCTGGCTGCTTATAGGGAGGTCAGGACCCTGTGCTCCTCGGGGAACGTAACCCCAGATGCACTTTGGAAGGTCCAGATGTTAAAAGCATCAGGCAGGGAAAAATGGTGTTAGGTGCCTTTCCGAGCTGCTCATGTTTTCTAGGTACCTGCTGCTTTTACCTTGTGTGTTGATTAATTTCCTGGCACATCCCTTGTTCTCTGATTACAGAGTTCTTTAGAATTCTGAATTTATTTCTCTCTGGTTTGTTTCTTTTTGGTTGCTCACTTACATCTCCTTATTGTTTTAGGGTGACTCAACTGATAGGGGACTAGAAAACACCTCCTGTGAAGCTGAAGGGCTCTTGTGACTCCGTGGTCTAAAACCAATGCTTTGAAACCACGAGTGTGCAGGGTTTGACCACAACTGACACTTGGTAGGGATTCATATTTATTAATGGAGACTGTGGAAAAGCAGTAGGCTGAGCTGAACCAGCTGTGGTGTTTGCAAGGAACAGTCCTGCTCGTTGGTTTATCCCTGCAAGACCGTGCTGTGGTGTCTCTGGCTCTGCAGCAGCAGCACGTGCATCTCACTTGCTGTTGCCCTTGCTCGACAGGACCCTGATCTCGGGTGCCAGGTCACAGTGTGTTCTGGTCTGTGGTTGTCACCGAGTGCGTTTGCTCAGGTAACAGTGAGGTGGAAATTCTGCCCACCCCACCAATGTAAAGTGTTTTAGTGGTGGTACCTCCTTAGGAGGGAAAGTGGAGCACAACGCATCAGTTAAGCAGAGAAAGCTTTGGAAGACAGCAGAAGGTATCTTCTAATTCATGGTCCTCTGTGGAAAGGTAAATGCCAGTTCTGTTAGGGTAATGTAAAGTTTTCAAAATCTGTGTTAAAAATGAGCCACTTTCCACCATGCAAGGTAGCTGTGCTCAGCTCTTGGGTGCTTCCCATGGTGCTCCAGAGCCAGACACGGTCTTGGCGAGCGTTCAGGTCTGAGCTGCTCCTGTGCCCAGCGACTTCCTTGGGGAGATGATTCCCTGAAGGCCTCCTGAGGAAGGGAGGAAGGTTGTCATGTTTGTCTTTGCAAATCACCCAGAATAAAGCTGGTTTCATAACCCTTTGGGAGCTCTTGCCTCGACTGGTGTTTCTCCATGTTTCTGTTGAGTTGCTCTTTCCTGGTGGGTTCTTTTGGACAAATGTGACCCCTCTTTAATAATGCTGAAGTCTCCTGCACTTCAGTGGTGTCACTGGAGAACAGAACCAGTTTCAACTGGGTATTTGATCACCACTTAACACCAAATGTCTCTGGAAGGCAGACGGGGTTAATTATTAACAATCTAAAAGAGCCTTAAACCTGACAATGTTTTAAGTTTAAATTTTGCATTGGTAATCTGTTCTCACACCTAAAAATAAGTAAATTAAGAATAGCATCAGTGAGGCTTCTGGAAACTGCAGTGACTTCAAAAAGTGATGACTTGGGAGTACAGTCAAGGTGAATCGTGCATGATTATTCCAGAGCTCAAGTTTTATAAATGCATCGTGGTGTCCTAGGCTAATGATCTGTTACTTTCAGTCTTTGCTTGTGGAGAAAATGCTGGTGTTTGTTTTCCCAAAGACAATACTTTCAGTTTCTGTTGTTCAGAAATGTTTTTGCTTTTAGTCACTTTTGATTTCAGTGGTGTTAGCAAGTGCAGGGAGAGCTGTCTGTTCTCTTTGGAGTAATTGTTTCTGAGCTGGTGAAAATAAGGAGTTTTGTCATCCTCCCCAGTCTACAAAAAAATGGGGAAAAAAGAAAAGAAACAAACCACAAACTGAAAAAAAGAATAAAGCAAGTGGGAAGATTGATTTTCTTAAATTGAGGAGGTTTTGCATTTGTTCTTTCAGGTTTTCTTAGCTACCCAGTGAGGCTTTTGAGATTAACTCACCACGGGGGTGACCAAACACTGGAAATTGTTCTGGAATGGTGGGTCCAGGCTCCTGCCAGTTCTGAGACCTGCAGCCTGCTCTACACAACCAGTGGAATGGAGCAGGGCTCGGGGCTGAGGCCACTTAGGAAAATTTATTTAGTTCAGAGTAGCTTATGGTGGATGTTCCTTTTAGGAGGATGTTATCCAGAATATGCAGCATCTCCAGAAACTTTTCTAGCTTGTGAACACAAATGTAGAATGGATATTGATGAATACCAATGAACTTGAGCAATAAATGATTATATAGCATTTAAAAAGTGGTAAGCCTCGATTAGATTAGACAGAAAGTGGGTTAAACATACTATGTAGAGATAATAAATCTTTTAAAGAAAGAAAAGTCATGTCAGGATTCTGGTTTACTTGCAGATCATTCTGGTGGAATGGCTAAAAGGACTACTGAGACACTTGCCTCCTTAGAAAAAGCATTTAAAAGTTCAAATGCAAAGCAAGAGGAAATTTAAATATATTTACTACTTGATTTAAATTTAAATCGTACACATTTGAATAGGTAATTTAGGGAGCAAATCCTTTGGGCTTTAAGTCATTGAGTTGTTTGTAACAGTAGGGGGAGAACCACTTTGAATTACCCTTTGTAAAAAAAGAGAAAACAAAACTTAAAGGATTTTCTGAGATTTTAGTGGATTAATTCTGCCCCAAAACACACACACGGTTTCTTGACACAGTTTCTATCTATTAAATCATCAACTGTTTTTCTTCAGCTGATTTCAAGGTGTAATTTCAAAAGTAGTAAAGATTTTCACTGTTAATTTTGTTGGAATTTGCAAAGTCCATTTTATTCCTGCTCTTGGTCTTGACTGTATTAATATCAGGAACAAGAGACAATCAAAGAAAACCAAGGTTGAGCTCTGCAGCTCATCACAATCACTTTGGGTGATGTCAGGGAATGGCACTTGGCAAGTACGTAGGAGACCTGCATCCCTGAGCGTGTGTCACCAGCACAGTCCTGGCTGGGTCAGCTTGGGCTGTTCATACCTGGGGGTTTCAACTCTGGAGGTGCCTGGCAAAGCTGAGCAAAGGCTGCAGCACGGTTGTGTTAACTGCCTGCTGTGCACGTGGGGATGCAGATGTGTCGGGGGATGCAGATGTGTCGGGGGATGCAGATGTGTCGTGCCTGCTTTGAGACTGCGTGGGAAAGCTCCACATGAGCCAGACCTGGCACCTGGGAATCCCTCAGCTTTAAAACTCAAGATCAAGTTCCTAAGTCTTAGCACTACAGACTGGAGCTGCACTTTCCAGCTCAGATAGATCCACATCTAACAGTGGCATCACAAAAGGTTTTGAGGTAGGTTAAGCAACTCGATGCCCAATATTTTAAACTTTTGGGGTTTTTTTTAAACCCAACCTGGAAAAGCAGCAGTGGCATTTGGGCTCCGTGCGACTGGCTGAGCTGTGAATCAGCAAATGACGTTAATAAGCATTTGTGGACTAAATATATTTTTAAGCTGTCTGGCTGCTCGCTCTTGGAGAGATTGGAGATTAATGGTCCTGAACTGTTGCTGGCATTTGCTCTTCCTTCAGGATGAATTGGACCTGGGCAAGCACTATTATTTTTTGAAATTGCTGTGCAAGAAGCTACAAGAGTAAAGAGCAGGGAGGTTTTGTTGTTGGTTTTGGTTTTTTAACAGGCAGATTTATGTCTTACCAACATGTAACTGAAGCGGAGTGTCACAGCTAAAAGTATCAGTGGTTTCTCCAGGCATTTCAGGTTCGTTGGGGCAGGGAGCAGAGTAGTTTTGTGGGTTGTTTATTTTTTGTCGAACCCTTTGGTTGTGGGTGCTGGTCTTAAGGCTTAGGATGCAGGTCTCAGGTGAGGAGATGTGGACCCAGATGTGCATCTTCTGGTGCAAAACACCGGGAAGAACAACTGTGCCCTTCCTGACCCGAAGGGGGAAGGAATATTTCAGCTGCTGGGGAGTTCAGTGAGTTGAAGGCAGCTTTAATCTGAGCGGGTGGTTTTCAGGGAGTGTGTGGGAGCTGCTGAGGCCCTGTCCTCCTCCTGTGCGTAGCCAGGCTGATCTCTGTTGACTTCCTGAAGTTGTGCTGGCTGCCCTGGGGTCACTTGTCAAGGGAATGGCTGCAGAAACTCCAGCCTTTCCCTCTCCATCTGTCCTGTTAGACCTCGTGCTACTGAGAGCTGTTGCTCTGCGCTGGCTGCTGCATGGAGAGCAGCAGGAGCAGACCAACCAAAGATAAGCCAAGAAATTAAGGAAGACTTAAAAGGAGCTTGAATATACTCGGGGAGATCTAAGAAGAGAGGGGAGTGATGGCTGGGAGGGGGGAACACATCTGTGTGCCCTAAAGTGCAAAGTAGATGCTTTAGAAGCAGCATTAAAACCAGTTTGCAGTGGTTGGAGGTAATGGTGAGACTCTGCCCGAAGGAATCTCTTGGAAAGACAACGACCTGCCTGGCATAAGGAAGCAAACCACATAAGCTGCTCAGCAGGTTACAAGTTCCTTCTGGCCCTCAGCTTGCCTGACAAAAATCAGCCTTGGGGGAAAGCAGGTAGCTGATGGCTGGAAAATGAAGTGGAAATGAGCTGCCTGGGGTTGGTATTTCCCAAGCTTGTGTGGGAAGGGAGCTCGATGGGTCCTCCTGGGTGCTGCTGGTTCATCCCCCCTGTCTTTGCCATCCCTTGGCCCTGGCAGCCGTGGGAGGTGCCTTCTCCTGCCACACCTGGAGGAGCGAGGACTTGAGAGGCTTAGAAAGGCAGCTCCAGCTCATTTTCCACCCTCAACCCTGGTATCCTGTCTGGAAGAACAGCGCTGCGTGGCTTTTTTTTCCCTGCAATGATATCCCCTTTGTGGAAATCCTCCAGCATCCTATTTAAAAGAGCAATGCTTTAGGGAGAAGTTGGGGTATTGGAGAGGCACAGAGCGCATGCGAGCGGTCAGGGCAACGCGCGCCTGTTTTCTTCTCCTCTTCTTTTTTATTTTTTCTGAATTTCCATGAGTTAGAGATGCCGATGACTCATAGCTTGGAAGGCTCTTTAAATCCCTGAGGTGCTCATTGCCGCCTACTATCACGTATTGAATTTCTGACATACCGGAGGGATGTCTGCAGAGAAACTCTGATGTGCAATTATAAAATGTTGTCGCTTTCTGTCGTTTGCATAGGAGCCATTAGCATGGTGTAACTGGGAAAATAATGCAGCTTTATTCTTGCTCTTGATTTCCCATGGGCATGGCAGTTAAGCAGCTGTGTTTTATCTTTCTCTAGGATGTTGACACATGTGGACCAACAGTGACATCCTTTCTCAGCAATGCTGTCTTGACTCCCTCCTGCGTTCAGAAGCATCCAGAGAGGCTTTTTGCAGAAGGTAAGTTCTGGTTTTTCAGCTGGATGGCTTTTCTATTTTTATTTCTATGAGAAAAAAACCCCAACATCTCGAGATTACTAGGGAGAATGGTAATGAGTGTGATGGATACGAGCTCACTGCTGATGAGAAGAGGGGATTAACCTTAGCTTGGGTTCCACTTGAATAGGTGCTCAGGGGGAAATGCAATAAAATGGGAGTCTGGAAGAGCGGCTGCACGAGTTACCTTTTAGAGCTTGGCAGTCACAGGACACGCTTGGCTTAAATTGCACAGACATGGGCATTGGTAATAAACCTCTTTTAAAAAAACCCCACCTAATTCTCCCCATTTTTTTCTGCTCAGTTGGCATCCTGATTTATTTAAAATCTTTCAAATAATTAAAAGGGAGAATGCACATCCTGTACAGCCAATTAGCATAGATTTTCTGTTCTTAATGTATGTTTAAATCTCGAGTGGGTCTTTTAACAACAACAACAACAAAATCAAAAAAACCCTTAACCTTGTTTGTATTTGATCTGTGCTGAAATAAACAGTGTGTAGCCTCTGGTATTATTATTAAACTGTTGCAAATTTCTACCTTTTTTTTTTTTTTACTCTCTGAACTTTGAATTTGCTTTACATTGCCAAGAGGATTGATGTGCAGAACTTCCTCAGTAAAGAGTGTAGATGGGGAAGCAAGTACCCTGTGGTGGTTTTTAACAAGGACATTTTAAGAGATTTTGTTCTCTTCGTGTCCATATGTACCTGCTACTCCCTTGTGCTCTAACCTCTTGGAGTGTTACTGGTGGGTTCTCTGTGTATGTGTCCAGTTCTCAACAAACCTGTTGTGTGACTCCTAGAAATGTATATCGTGGTGTTAAACCTGCCTACAAAATCAGTAGCTGAACAGGAGTTTTTCAGTAGATGAGGCAGCAACTTCCAGACTGGCCGCGTAGTTTCGCATCTTCATTTTCTTCCAGTACTTTCCTCACCACTCAAGTTGATTTTGGTTTTTTTGCCTCTGTCTCAAAGGGTGTTTTTAACTCATCTCCACCAAATCTTTCTCTTTGTGGTGATACTGTGGTACAGCAACTTTGCATTTTTGCTGCTGGATGCTAGAAGTAAAAAAAATCTGGGTGGGTTGTTTGGTTTTTTTTTTGCTTTAAGAGTAACAAATTGCTGGGAGGAACAGAGAAAGGGTGAATAAGTTTGTGTCCGAGGCTGTTCACTTATCAGACTGAAATGTGTTTTCCCATTCTCTGGATTTATACCTCGGGGTTGCAGGAGTTACACTGAAACCCCAGTGACTACAGCTCTGTATCCTCATGCAATATCTTACTGGAAATCCTTGAAAACTAAGGGTGATTTGAATCCCTTAATTACCTTCTGGCAGGTAATCGGCTCCCAGTTCATTCACTGCCATTCTCTACGTTGTTTCCCTTCCTCTCTCTTCAGGATTAGCAGGGTTGAGGGCCAGCCTGGATAAGCTGCTCCCAGTGGCTCCCAGTGCTGTGGCTTTTCCCTCTGTGGGATACCTGATTTCCTCAGGAGAAAGCCCGGCAGCTTCTCCTCAGCCCACTGAGTCTCTCCGAAGGAGCGGCAGACAGGTCTCTCTGGGAACAAAAGCTGCTAGCAGCAGCTTTACCAGAGGATTTTATGCTCTTAGAGACATTAATTGCCACGTGAATTTGTGCCAGGGGAGAACATCTATGCCCCAAGAGCTCTGCTTCCCTTGCTCCCCGTCGGGTGTTGTCGGGGGGAGCGCGTTCCGAAGAAGAAATGCAATCCTTGGCAGTGGAGAGTTGGCTTTGCCCCGGGGCTGTGGCTCTGCTCCTTTCGCCCGGCTGTCAGACTTAACGGGGCTGAAGAGAGACACCCAAGTGGTCATTAATTTCCCAGGCAGGTGAAGGAAAACTGCCTTTGGAACCGTCCTGGCAGCGCGACGAATGCGCGCGGCTTGCGTCACTGGAGAGTGAGTAACGGCCGGGGATTGGCAGGTGAGGAACCGAGGGAGAAAATGGGTTTGAAACCTTGTCAGGGAATGAGGTGTATGTGAAAACAAAAAGCTGAATAGCAACGTTCAGGAAAATGCTGTAGGCACCGGGTAATTTTCCCCCCTGTTCTGCCAGCATCCCTGTGCAGCCTTTTATTTTTCCAAACCTGGAAGCTTTGAGTCCGAACTGCTGGACGGAGTGAAAACGATGGGAGGAGGTTCCTCTGCAAGTCATACCTTGGGAGTATTTTGCATAGAATTATTTTACAGTGTAGGGAAGTGTCCTCGATCCCGATGCCAGCGGAAGGGCAGA
>VWZY01003698.1:106790-124662 GCA_013399075.1 Chloroceryle aenea | reverse complement strand
GAGGAGAATAGGTGAGGTGAGAGCAGGTGGAATTGCAGGGTGCCTTAGCCTGAGGAGTTGTGAGGCAGGCTGGCGGGTCTTGTGCACTGAGGAAGGGGTGTCCCCTTCAAACCATTTGTGTGCATCTCTGAGGGAATGTGAGGTGTCTGGCCAAAAGGAAACACGGGTTTGTTTTGCAGTTGGTTCCTTCTAATGCCCTTCCAGCACTCCCTGCCTCCCCCGCAGCACCTGTCTGTGTGCCCATGCCACGCTGTGCCGTGATTTTTAGCTACATCTCCACTCCTGGCTGTGTAATGTGACAAGCTTTACCCCTTCCAGAGCCCTCTGCCCTTTCACATGGACACAAATTGGGGCTTAATCTTACCTTTTCTGCATCCTGTACTTACCAGGGGTCTCACTGTGTGACCTGTGATCTGAAAATTGTACCCCTTGTAAGGGTGAGTTGATGGAAAGCGACTGAATGCAGAGAAATTTGGCCTCATGCTGGGTCCTTCATAGATTAAACTGCAAACCCCTTTAGTAGCGAGTTAGATCAAGGTGATAACCCTTTGGGGAGCTGGGTGATGGCTGCTTTTGTGCTGGCAAGGAGAGGAACCCTGACTGGCAGCATAAGGGAGCCACAGGATGGTGGCATTCCCCTGTCTCAGGGTGTAAAGGTTGTGGGTTAGTGGGGCTTGTTACGGTGGGGAGAAGGGGGAGCTGCTTATGGGTCTGGGAGCTGGAAATGGGGTCTCATGTAAACTGAGTTAGACCTGCTGGTCTAGCACATAAATGTGTGAAGAGGTGCAGAAAGATCTGTTCAAAACCAGTCCCCTGTGTAGTCTGGCACTGTGGAATCTCGAGGGGAGATATGGGTGAGAGTTTTCTTTTGGCTGTTCTCCTCCTTGTACAATAGAAACACGAGACACAAGGAACTGTTTGGACTTAATTTAACTGGGAGGAAAGAGCTGTGACACTGGTGTGGTTGTAACCACAAGCTAACTGACAGTTTCCTGCTGCAAGTAACTTTCTATAGATCTAAACCTTGTTCATTTGTGTTTGTCTGTGCTCTTTAAATATTGGAGGAAGATTTTGCTGCTTTTAGGCTTCTTGTTAATGACAAAAGTCTTTGTGGTAGTAATTTGGGGGATGGTGGTGTGAAGAGAGGTCATGACAAGCACTGGTACAAATTCAAGTGAAGTCTAGAAAGTATATTTTAAAATCCTGTATAATGTAAAAGTCAAGAAGTAACCCCATTAAGTACGTGTCAGACTGGTTCTGCAATTCCATTTGCATGTACAAAGCTCTGTTTATTTCTGGGGAGAAAGGAGGTAATTATGTGAAGTTACCTGTGTGGCTGAGACATCTTCATCTGATATTTCCATGGCATCACTACTTGCTTCTCACTCTCCTACTCCATCCTTCTCCCCTGTGATGTGTTAAATATCACGGCTGCAAAAACAAGGGCACGTTTTTCCCTGCTGTTCCCATTCCAGCTGGAAAACTTGGACAGATCCTTCCCTTGTGATTTGTGATACTGTAAATAAAGGCTTGGGAGGTCACACGTTTTCCATCTCAAGTTATTTTGATTCCAGTGCTGGAATGGGAGGAGGAGAGAAATAAATAAAAAATAAAAAACAAACCCCAAACTGTTTTGGTTTATTGTGGGAAAAAGAACTCATTAATGCAAAGGGAGGAGAAGATGAAAAAAAAAAAAAGAGTGGCCTTTACAAAGAAGACTTTAGTCTTTGACTGAAGCTGAGACTTGGAGAATTCGAGTTCAAGATTTCAAAGGAATCTTCCATTAAGCTTTGAAATAAAAGTTATCTACAAAGTAGAGGCCCTGAACACCAGGCTGCTGTGATCTGGTGCTGTTCCTGGATGGTTCTGTTCAGTCTGCTGCCCAGCTTTAAAGGCATATTGGTGTGGCTCTGTAGGCATACTGGGGAGTGATTTATGTTCATATAAATATGATTACTCATATGCTTCAATGTCAGATAAGTGGGCTTTCAAACACTGAGTTGAGGAGCTCTGGTCGTAGGTCTCTGTGGCTGTGATGCATCTTGGGGTTTGGCTCCTCAGGGCCTCTGCGTATGGCCCAGGGCTGGACCTGGTGGGCTGGGGCAGGCAGTTGGAAAAGGCATCTGCACCCTCACGCCACAAAAATGCTGCAGTTCAGCCTTCTGAAGACCAGCATGGACTGGTGACGTGTGGTGGTGGCTGTTGCTGCTGGGGTTCACAGCTGGTGTCCTACCTCTGGCAGGCTTGGCCTCCTCAGCTGCATCCCTTCCCATCTTGGCCTTTGAGGCTTTGAGGAGACACAGAAGATACTGTTAAGGTTTAAGTGTCTATTTTGTATTTTTGCCTTTGATATTTGTAGAATCGTGTGTTGGATTTGCTAAGAAATGAGCTCAGAACGAGGTCCATTGGGCTTTGCTGCCGGGTGGTGATGTGCAGAGTGTGATTAATATTGGCTCACAGAGGAGGCACCGACAGTTCTGGCAGCTGTGTCACTTAACTTTTGTTGAATTTTGAAGAGACCTTTTTCTGGTAAAGATTTTTTTTTCTCCCTTGCTATCACTTTATCAAAACAGGATACAAAATGTGAATATGATATGTCACTGCAGAACTCACATTGTACCTTGACACTACAGAAATATTTCTGTTTCCATTAACTGTTAAATTTATAAATGTGCAGCTGGAACAAAAGTGAAGCATTCCACATCTAGATGTTAATCTCTGCACAGTACCTCGATTCAATAACTTTTCTTTTCTTCCTTGATCTTCTTTTGCATTTTTTTTTCTCTAATGGGCACATGACATATGGACATAAAAAATAATGTCCCAATTTCACCCCTGCTGTAGCTCATTGACGTCATCAAAGCTACAGCAGGGATGACTTGGCCCAGATTCTTTAAAAATAAGACCTGATGAACAACCCCTCATGGAAAAGCTCTGTGGAGAAGGTTGTCCTGAGCACAGCATAGAGCTGATGTTGTGCAATTCCCTGCGATGTTTGATAAAATTCCCATGGGCACCCTTCCTGTGACATGGAGATAAGACCCTTCCTGGAGAGGACACCAAGGCATGGTGCTCCCAGAGCTGCTTTTACCTTACAGCGTGGTAGAAAGGGGCAGTTCATGACAGGAAAAGATGGAAACCGTGGTGGAAAGGATCTGTGAGAAGCTGTTGCCTCGAGCAGGTTTTAGGAAGACTGTTTGTATCTGGTTTGTCACCTTGTACTTGTTCCTCGCTGCTGCCCAGAGGCAGTGTCCTGTGCAACAGCAGCGTCTTGTCACGCAAGGATTTGCCACCTCAGCGTGGCAGCTCTCTCCTCAGTGGGCAATCCCAGCTTCAGTGTCTCAGGGTTGGTCAAAGGTGCAGCTGCTTCTGCAGCCCGAGTTGCCCTCTTTGTAGCTTGGCAGTGAAATGACAGGGAGCAGAGGTGAGAGGAGGCGATGCAAATCCTGGTGAAGAGAGTAGATTTGACCTTGACTTAAATGCTCAGTCTAAATGAAGTTGAAATGTACTTTCAGATCTGAACAAACTGAAAGCAGAGACAAAGGTGAAACGTTCTCAAGAGCTTTTGACTACTTTCTGTTTACTAAAAAAGTGGTAGTGATTCACCGACGCCGGTTCTGAAAATCTTTCTGCTAACTTGCAACGGGAACGTTTTGCTCACAGCTCTTTGTAACTGCAGGAAGAAACACTTCTTGAAGAGTGGTCAAAGCCCCAAAGCTGTATCTGTAGAGGGAGAATGTTTGATTGCTGTGTAGCCAATAGTCATTGCCTGGAGCATCTTGAACCAAATTCTTGGTGCTAATAACTGTATTCTGGCCAAGACAGGTTCTCTTGCAGCACGTCCAAAAAAATCAGATAGTTCTTTTTCTGATGCCAGACTCTTCTGGTCCACTGACTATAACTGCAAGAACACTTAGTTCCTGAGAAGGAAAATGCTTACTGTGGATTTGGTGACAGCTGAAGCTAACTTGGAGGAGGGAAGGATGGAGTGAAGAGCTCTCTTGTGTGCTTATAAGAGCACGTTCATTTTAAGGGAATTTAAGTTGGAAAGTTGTGGTTTTTTGGTTTTGTTTGTTTGTTTTCAGTTGAAAGCTGGAATAGTGTCAAAGTGACATTATCCAGTATAAATAGTGAAGGGAGAATTAGATCTTTAAAATATATTCAGTCTTTTGATTAGTCATCCAAAACTCTGCTGGTAAGACAGGCAAAGAAATCTGGGCTTAACCTGATAAATGTCCTTCTAACAGTGGAGAAAGTCAGAAGAACTGAGAATTTAATTCATGATATCCAGAGAGACCACGCAGCAGCTGGCAACAGACTTCTGAGGAAGAGTATTAATGGGAGTGGAAATAGGAGAATGTCACTGAAAACGCTGCGTCCTGAAGGGCTTCTGGAAGCCAAAGATGCTTGATGTAATGCAGATAAGGGTGATGTTAGCCTCTTTTTATTGCATAGAATATGCCCTTATCTGATGAAATTACTCTGCTTTGAGTTTCTCTGCCTTTCTGTTGTCTTCCTCCAGCCATTTCAAGCTTGCTTATGTCATTGGGGGTGGACCTGATTAGGGTCCACTGCTCCCACCGAGGCCAAAAGCAAAACTTGATAGATTTGAAGAGAACCCTCCCTAGGACTTCAGGTAGAACCCCCACCATCTCTCACCAACCAGACTGGCTCGAACATTTATGCCAGATCTCATAAATGCTTGATTATTGGAGAGAAGGGGTGAAGAGAGGATTCTCCCTGCTGTATGAAAATCCTCAAATGGTTTATCTTTTTGACAGTTAACATTCCAGAGGCAGGCTACGTTGTGATGGGTTTTGGTGGAGTACAGGGATGATTAATTTCTGGGCAATATGGTATAGAGAGCTTTGTCTTAATAATCAAAAACGTTTCTTTGCAATGCCCAGATGATGTTCAGGAGGGTCTAACGTTGTTTTAATGTATGCATTTGGAGCACATACATCCCTCTCAACCCAGGCCAGCTTCCTTTCCGAAGGCTGAGCGGAGCACGTCTCCCGCAGCACTCCGAGGCAGTGCTGGGAAATCACACGCTGCTGCCAAGTTTGGGTTGCTGTCCTTTGAAACATCAAGGCGTGGATGTGCACATCGTACAGCTGTCCCCAGGGCGTGTGTGGGTTATCAGTGAGATAACCTTCCCTGAGCCCTAGCACTAAAAGTGTTATCCTGGGTGTGGCTACCCGGTTGTGACCACTTCTGACTGCACCTCAGCTCTACAGCTTTGAGTGGAAAGTGTCCAGAAAGTCCCAGTTCTTACTGAGACTGTTTTCTGCAGTACAGGTTTGTGCTGATCCCTCTGCACGGGCTCGCTGGCTGCGAGCGGAGAGGAAGATGCGCTGGCAGATGTATTGCCAGACTTTCTCGTGTATCTGGTTTATGAAGAAAGATGAGTTGAAATCAATATGCAGATCAGGAGTACTCTGAGTATCTCAAGAAAATCCTTCTGTCAGTCCTGTGTCTGCATCAACAGGGAAGAAAAAAAAACAACAAGGGATGTAAATCCCATATTTACTCGGATTAGATAAGAATACGGGGATGGAGCCCTAGAGAAAAGGGGAACTGTTGAGTGCTGAAGGAGCACTTTCAATTTATGTGATTGGAAATTTTAATCTATTCTGGATGGTTTAACTGTTAAGCTCCAGAGCAATAGGCTCACTTCAGCTCATCACCTACTAAGTGTTCAGCTTCTGCTGGGTGCTCTTAAATCTTACAGGGGCCCCTAAGGTTCAGCTGTCTTCCAAAGAGCTCATGGAGAGTAGCAAAGAACGAGGAAAGGGAAACTTTCTGACAGCACTATTGGTGGGTTTGGTTTTGTTTTCTGTTTTTTTTAATAAGAAAATAAGCCTAAAATTAATTTGAGCTGTTCCCTTGAACAGTGGCTTGAGTTTGTATACTAATGCTCCCATATATAGCTAGAATGCAATCTACCAACAAAAGTTCACTTTTTTTTTTTATTATTTCTTGTTTTCAGGTTTATTTTGATGGATTATGTGTCCAGGTAACTGTTGAAGTTATTTCTGGGAAATGCTGCCAGAATGCTTATTAACATGTGACTAGACCCAGGTAGATCCCTTCTGGCTGCTCTGTGCATCCTCAGCGAGGGGCAGTAACGGCTGAAGTGTGTGAAATCCTCCCAGTTCCCCAGTTCCCTGCCCATGCTGGGCCTGGAAATAACTCTGTCAATAGTAGAAATGTCCCAGCAGGAATGTCTCGCTGGATGTGCCCGATTGCATTTATCTGAATGAGCTGTGATCTTGGATTTAACGTGCTGTTTCATAGCTGAGATAAGAGGTACATGAATTAGATTATTGCTGGAAAAAAATAAGAGGGGTGCTGATCTAAATACTTCTGTGAGAAGTTTAGCAGAGCATTAGCAAGTCTTTTGATATTTATCAGCAGCAGTGGTCAAAAGATGCTTTCCACATGATAGGAAGGGCAGTCATTAAATAAACATGAATCAGATGAAGAAGTGCAGGGGGGTTTATTTGCCTTTCAGTCTTCAGATGGCCGTGTGAGCTTTGATCAGCAGCTGTCACTTGGGCAGATGTCTGATGCTGTTCTTTCAGGTGGACTTTTTAAATACTCCTTCCTCTCCCTTGTGGTCATTTCCTCTGCATGTGAAACTTCTTGAGCCCTTTCTGTTTTGTTTCAAGTCAGCTTTTTGGTCTGTGGTCCCCACTGCTTGGAGCACCCTGCTGTGTCTCCTGGGGTTCAGGGAAGAGGATGTGAGGGTGGTACAGCAAATGACAATTATTAACAACTCTCATTTTTTCCCTTGTATACTTCATATGCAAAACGTCATCTGTTGTAATCGATTCTGCTGGTTGGTGTCAGAGGTGGTGATGAGCAGTTCTCTGCCTCCCTGGGTTCTAAGGACACGGATGCTTCATTCTGGCCAGGTACCAGCGATTGTGTTGCGAGGAGCCAGAAGCAGCAGGGCACAGAGGGTGTCCCTTCCAAGGTCGTGGTGGGTAGAGCACTCTAGCTCTGCAGAGCTGAACTTCCCATGAGCTGGAGGGAAGGGACTGTCCCAGCACTCTGACTGTGCTGGGGGGACTTTTTAATGCTCACTCCTGGGCAGATGGCTGTTTTCTGCAGGTCGTGGCCAGGGACAGGGGCGTATTCCCTGGACAGGATGGCAGGAAGTTCAGGAGGTGGGATGGCAGGAAGCAGTTTCCCGATCCCAGGCTACTGCTGGTGGAAAAACTGCCCTTGCTTTTAAATCTGCTTTTGTTTTGTGTTGGTGAGGCTTGTGTTTAATTCCGTGGTGTGTTCAGTGCAGTACGTGCCATGTCTCTAGACAGCTGTACTTAGTCTTGCTGTTCTCACCAGGGCTGTTTACCAGGGATAAAGGACAAGCTGAAGAGGACTGGGATCCTGATACTTGGGAACTGGGCAACGCTTTCCTTTGGATTTGTCTGTTGTAATGTAGAGAGTTGGGGCAGTATGGGAATCTGCTTGCTTGGAAGACCTAATAGATGTTTTTATCGACTTCTCAGGCTTTGTGAATTCACGATGGAGGAATGAAAGAAAACCATTAGGAAATCTTTCCCTCCCCACTTAGCTTTATCTTCATAGCTGCCTCTTAAAAGTCGAAATGGCTCTTTGTGCAGTTCCCTTTCTTTTAAATATAAGCTGGCCAGTATTATGAGTAAATATCTTAACAGTACAGTTGCTTTAAATCGGGAGGATCTATTGTTGCCAAACCTCCTGTTCCTGGTAGCTCTGGGAGGTGTTCTGCCCGGCACAGACATGTCAGCGTGCCCGTGTTGCATCTTCTGTGCTGCAAGCCTCTGGTAGTGGCTTTCCTCTTGCAGAAAAGCAGAGTTTGGATAACTTGCACTAACAGCCTTTTAGAGTTCTGCCTGCCACGCTAATTGAAGGGGAAGGGGCGATTCTCTAGTTCCTTCCACAAACACCATCCCACGAACCCCAACTCTGCCACTCCCCAGCTTTCCTCGCCTGCCGAGTCTGCCTTTTTCCCTCCACCATATCAAACCCAGCACAGAACTGGGGCTTGGGTGACTGCAGGCTGCCCACTGGTCTTGGCAGCCTTGAGTCTGAGCCGCTGAGGTGTCGCCTGGGCTATTCTCGGCTCACCCCTGAGCTAATGGATGCTGCTTCCTGACGTAAAAGCCGACGAGAAACTGGCCGGGGGCTGAGCTACATCAGGCTGCGCTTTCAGAGGTTAAGCTGATTGCAGATCTCTCATAAATAAATCTTTCTGTATTAATAAATAAATGCTCGTGATAGTTGCTTTATTATAGTGCACGGAACCTTTCAGAAAGACAGATTTCCTAAATGAGGCATTTGTGCAGTCTCTGCTGACTTTTAAAGATTGGTGTCATTAATTGAATTTCGCCTCGTCCATTAGAATGGAGCGCGCTCTTCGCTTGCACGTAGGGGTGATGATGCTCTTGAAAGAGCAGAAATATTCAGAGCTCTTGCCCTGCTTCTGTGGCAGTCAGGCTGCTGGGTTTGGGGGAGAGCGGGCAGCCTTTCGGGGTCTGTCTTTGCCTCGGGTCTTCGAGGGGTTTCCATGCTGAAGTGGTTGTTGGTCAGCTGTGGAGACCTGGCTTGGTGTCTGCTGCTGACTCATTCTTCCTGCAAAATGTCTCTTAAAGGAAAAAATACATTCTCTGTACATTCCAAGTAGCCAGCTTCTCCTTTCTACAGGGAATGATGCTTGTTGGAAATCGATCTCGCCTAATCCAAAGCATTGCAGATGTAATAATTAAGATCTGCTTAATTTCTGCACTTGATTGCTGGGGAGACAATGGCTTGTTCTTTGGAACCATGCTTTGTCTTTTGAAAATAATCTTACCAATTTTACAGAAATGCCATATTGCAGCCCGCCCTGATTAGAGGGTCCTTTATGAAGTGTTGTCTGTTTCTGACATAACTTAATTAATACGGAACCAGTAAAATTCCTATGGAAACAAAACAGGAGCAGATTAAATACCAGATAAATGTGTGCCTGGGCTATGAGAGTGAACACAAACCAGATTTCTTAATGGAACCACTAGAAGAACAAACAAATCTCGAGCGACATGGTTGTATGCCTCAGCTATATGTTTGTGGATATAATTAAACTTTAGTTAATAACACATTGTCCTCAGACTTGGCGAAGAGCTGTGTTTGGGCTGCGGCTCCGTGTCTAAAGCATTTTTACTGGATTAACTTTGCCCTACGGCACGCTCTAGAGCTTTCAAAGCCCTTGCAGCTCTTGGGTGGCTGCCTTGCATTTCAGCTCGTTCCTCGCCTCGCGCGGAGAGCGCGGTGAACCCTTTGCTACAGGCGGTTGATGAAGAAACAGGCGACCACCCCTGTCTCTGACCTGCTGTAGGAGGCTTTGGTGAGCTGGAGAGAGTCTTGTCTTCCACAGCAGTGCACAAGGAAGGGTGAAGTGTGAAGGGGATGCTTCGTGATTCATTTTTTGCATTGCAAATCCCGTTTCGTAAGTAAGCTGCTTCCACCGATGCATTAAATGATTTATTATCTCTTGGAGCTTTTCTTCACCCTGGAAAAAAATAACAACCCAACAAAAGCTCATCAGTGTTCTTTAAAGCTCCATGCTGAGCGTTATATGATTAAGTTGTAATTTTGAAGTGATGCATTTTGACATATAATCTTCAAGACCGTGGTTGGTTTCGGGGATCACGAATACTGGTTCCAGCTGTAGTGAGGTAATACACCCTGTTCCCATCATCATGTGTGTCTTTTGTTGAAATTATTAAATCATGGTGGCTGTGGCCATAATAACGTGGTTGTTTGCTGGAATAATGTAATTGTAACATGCCTCTGGGTTTGAGTTAAAGGGGGAGGTGGTGCAGGTGGCTGGCAAGACAGCGTTGTTCTCCTGATGATCTTCCCCAGCAGATTCCACCGATGTAGAGCAGCAGCGGTTTTGCTTTGAATGGAACAACTCGTGAGCAAACACAGGGATGTTTATGATGACAAGGAAAGCACTCCAAAAACCAGAGGCTATAAAATCCCCCTCGTTCAGGGTGGCACCGGGGGTAATTGGCTCAGTCAGGTGCATCTCGAGGGAGGAGGTGTAGATCTGAGATCTGGCAAGGCGACTGCCCGAGCCATTATAGGCAAAACACTTCACTTCTTTGCACCTCCGAAGGCCATCTGTAGGGTAAGCAGCTGTCTGCCTGGGTGGTTTCATGAGGCAAAGTGCCAGGCAAGGACTCTGAGATCCTCTGATGCAAAATGCTTCTCAGATGAAGTATTTATTTCCCCTTTTGAAGGGAAAACATGCGTGATGGTTTCTTGAATCGGGATGACTGCACCAATTCAGATATAATTTGATAAATGAAGTATAAAGGCCCAGTGAATGACCCTCTGTAAAATACAAGAGTGCCTGAACCATTTGCGCCTTAAATCTTGCTCCACATCTTTGTATTTCCTGCTCATGCTGGTCATTAGTCTCCTGTGCACTGTTGTTTTGGGGCTGATAATGGATAGCTAAGTGGTGCACGCTGGAAAGGAAATGTCTGTATGAATAAAGCAGTGTGCCTTTCTCTGCATAAAGTGTCTTGTGGATACGGGGACAGAAACCGTTCTATTTTCCCCTCTTTTGTGTTGTAGCCAAGTCCTGAAATGTAGTAGGGCTCTTTACATATCCCCTCGAAGCTCAGTTTATTGAGGCATCCCTTCTTCCCCGTCAAACTTTACACTTATGTGGCTGCAGCGCAGGCTGTGGTTTCTTTCCAAGTGAATCTTGAGGGTTTTACAAGCTGTAAAACTTCTCAGGGGAGCTTAAGGGTGTGACCAATTTACAAGCATGGATAATATTTATTTCTTTTTCTCTCCTCCCCTTTTCTTTTCTGGTTCAGGGCTGAATATATCCTGAATATCTGTCGGATGCTTTTGATTGCCAGCAGGAATTTCTTGTTCCCCCTTCAGATGGCAGGAAGCACAATCCCAGGTTCTTGCTGTGGCTGCCCGCAGAGCTTTGCTGGGACTCCCCTGAGGACTGAGTGTAGGGAGGGATAGAACTTTGTGTCAGTTCCTTTAGCCTATCTAAACTTCTTAAAAGGAGTAAGCTTATGTATTTGGAGGACAAAAGTTGCCTATCTGGCTGGCTGGGCTTTGCTGGAGGAAAATGTATCTTGCTCTCTTCCTTAGCAGGTCTTTGCCCAGCCCTGGGGCTGCTGCCCTGTTCCCTGTGGGAGCTGATTTGACCCAGACCAGTTTGACCACCTGGCTGGTGTTCCCTGGTCAGGAGTGCAGTGTAAGAGCCCTGCAGAGAGGACCATGGCTTGGGCAGTGCTTGATTCCTCGGGCTGATCGGGGTGCGTGGTGAGCTCTTCTGCCAGTGGGGTCTGATAGCTGGGAGACTTCTCTTGCTGGTGTGTGCTTGCCCTGCTGCGAATGCAGCACTGAGGGGTGTGACGTGCGGTCCTGCTCCGTCGCCACCTGAACTTGGCAGGTGTGAGCAGTCCTGGGGAGAGCTGGCACGTCCTCTTCTCTCCGGCATGTGAACTGGGCTGGGAAAGTCTGGAAATCAAGGGTGTTTCCAGTATTTTTGAGCTCTGGGGAGGAGCAGCTTAGGTGCAGTCTTGGCACAGTGTCACCAGTAGTTCTTCCTGGGTATCTGCTGCCAGCCCCTCTGCTCTGACTCGACTAGAAAGCAGGTTGGCTGCCCCGAAGAGAGGTGTTCTCTGGAGCAGGGCACTGGCCAAGAAATCTGGAGCTGGCAGTGACATGGAGCTGGCAGAGGACAAAGCAGGTAGGAACTGTCAGGAGCTCTGGGATATTAGAGGAGAATCTTTTCTTTGTTTCTGCCATATGCCAAGAGTAGGTGTTTCGGAAGGGGAATTCCTGGCACAGCACGATGGCAACTTACCCAGCTGCCCTAACTGGATACCTTTGCCAGGAGCCTTTGGACCTGTTCTTGGTGTAAATAAAATCAAATAAATTAAATACTTGTTACTATAAATAAAATCAAATTAGAATGATTGCCTTGAGTCTCCGGATGCACCTTACGGGGTCAGCATTTGTTCCTTTCTCCCGTTACAGGCAATTACTGGAGAAAGAGGGGACCAGCAGCGTGCTCAGACATTAGCCAGGCAGCGTGAGGGCTCATAATAACTTTCTCCTCTGATAAAAGAGATATTTTTATGAGCAGAATTTTTTTATTTTACTTTCCCCCTGGTGGGAGAAAATTACTGGTGATGATAGTTGGTAGACCAGCTCCTGTTGGGAAGCACTGAATGGAGGAAGGATTTATTGAAGGAAATGTGTGGCAAATTCCTTTATAATGCACTTTTTTTCCCCTTATTTAAGGAGGTTGTTTATAACTAAGAGACCATTAGCACCCAGGAGGTAATTTTGTTGTAGCAGTACCTTATTGAATGGAAACTTGGGAGTCTGTTTCTGGATGGTGACATTAGGAACAGCTCTTGGATAATACTATACCTAAGCTTTTTTTTTCTTCCCTCCTCCTTTTTTCCCCTCTTTAATGGAGGTGGGTGCAGTTCCTTCCCATGCAGTTTAAAGAACAGCTTTGTGAAGTACATGTCAGCATTTGAATTATGCTTTTCATTTAGCCCATTCTAGTACTCTTACCCCCAGGGTTTCTAGAACAGGGTTTCTCAACAAATCTTCCCCCTCACCCCCTGCAACTCAAGAGACAAAAACCCAAGAGCTCCTTTTCATGCTGCCTGGCTGCTTTGCTTCCCTCTCTGATACTGGTAAAGAAATTATGTGATTTTTGCAAAGGATGCTGAAGTCAAGAGGGGCAGAACTACACTGTAAAGATTCCTGGTCAGGTTACTGCCCACAGCTCTCCCTGTACTAAGGAGCAGTCAGAATTCATCAGTCTAAAACCTTTCAAACCAAGAGGGTAAACAACACAGATTAACTGGTGAGGGATTCTAAGCACTCTGCATCCCTTATGTGAAGTGGATTTTGTTACTTCTGGCTTAAACACCGACCTAATACTAATAATCCTGTATTTAAACAATCTGTTAAAGTTTCCCCACGGTAGCAGTTAGGAGATAGGAGGAAAAAGTGTTTGGTAAAACCAGAGCATGGCAAAGACTGAGGAGATCATTGCTAGAACAGAGAACCTGTTTGATTTAGAGTAATCTTTTGTGCTCAAAAGAAAAGGTCATCTATTCCCAATTATCACCACCCCTAAATCTTTTGAGCTGTTGCTGAAGGATGGTTAATGCAAAACTTCTTTTGGTGGAAAAAGCGGTGAGGAAGGTCATCTGTAGTTGGCATTTTCCTTCTTTTATCTTCCTTCCAATTAAGCCATGGTTGGTCTGGAGCACACTGAGCTGCCCAGATGCAGAGGATATTATGGGCTCTCTGTCTTGCCAGCCCTAATTTTAGCTACGCTCTGCACGGTTCGTGCCAATGCTCACCCCTTTGCATTTGCACTTTGGGCAGCGGTCCTTACACGGTGTGAGCTCCACCCGTGTGCTGCTCCTGCCTGGAACTCAGCTGGCAGCCACAATTTCTACTCCCCACAATAAAACAGTGGGGTTTGCGTGGGCGAGGGACCGGTGGGAGGATGCTCGCAGATGTCAGCGCATCCCTGCGGAGCGCTGCTGTGCTGCGCTCTGCTCCTTGGAGGCAATTGGATGGGAGGAAGGGGAAGAGAGCTCTGTAATTCCCCTGCTTTTCATCGAGGTGGAGAAATGGCTCTGCATGGCATGTTACGTTCTCTCCTGCACTCTCTGTGAAAGGACTCCCAGTCCAATTTGTCAAGGCAGAGATTTGACGCGACTCCAGATGCACTTGACAATAGTCTCTCTGCTGTCAAAACCTCTCCTCCTGTGATAAAAACAAAGCTTCCAAGTAACGCTTCTCTCCTTCCTTCCTGTGGCTTTTAAGAAAGACTCGGCATCCTGGAGTTGTTCTGGGGAGGAAGTTTTTTACTGTATGCAAAGCACTTAGCCATTTGCCATTTACAAAATCTGACGCAGCAGTGCATTCAAAACAAGGCAGCCACAGAGAAATGATCTGGATTGATGTTTTCTTTAATTGGACAGCATCAGATTTTATTTACCGATAGCGTCCAAAGGGAGCTGTGGAAATACTGCAGAAAGAGTGAATGTGTCCACTGTGGTAATGTGCTTTTGATAAATGCATTATGGCATAGTTATGAAGTCAGGAAGAAGCCTTAATTGCTGTTATGAAGCCATTAGAGTCTAAAGCAGCAATCTGAGCCCTTGTTGCAATTGTGTTTTAGATTTCTTCGCCGAAGACTTCAGCACAAAGGCAAAAAAAACAAACTCAGACTGCTTGTTTTAGAAGATAACATATGCTTTTTATTTCCTCTGCCTTTTTAAAATGGTGCAGAAGTGACAGCGGGTATTTGAGTGGGACAACAGTGAGCTCCAGGGATTCACATAAATAAAAATTACCAGCTTTACACCGAGCACCCGCTGCTCCCCTTGGCAGGGAAGCCGATGCCATATGATCTGCTGACTGCTTTCTCCTGGTCCCCCTACCCGTAGAGAGGAAGAAATTGCTGAACTTGATTCTCCCATCTTAAAAAAGGAGAGATTGATCTTCAGGAGTCTTGTGTAAAGCTTCCTCTGGGGCTAGGGAAGGAGAAAGGCTGGTCTTGGAAACTTTTTTATTAATAAAAATTGCTTTGGGAGATCAGTCAGTGTTATAACCTCTTTGTGTTACAGCTGACAATCCTTCCACCAGCAATACGTGCAAAGAAGGAGTTTAGTTTTCAGATGTTTATCTTTTTATCTTTTAAGTTATTCAGAGAAAGACTGTTTAATGCTCAGTCACCTGTTTTTAGTGCTTTGTAAATGTTCTTTGACTCTCTGCATTATTTACAGCAGATGTTAATTTAATTGAGTGAACTTTGTTCCCCTTCAGGGTAGAAGCATCTTAATTTAAAAAACAAAACTGACAACGCCGTGGTTGTAAATCAAAGGTTAACAGGCACAGCAAGGGGAAGGTATTGTTTGCTCGGTTGTTAAATTGATACTGTGCTGCTTTCTTAGCTGGAATATTTCTTTGGTGACAGGAAGGTTAAGTACAAGCTGTACCGTTACTAGAACGGAGGAATGAGCCTTATTTATGAGTGTTTTTCTAAAGCTGATTGCTGAAAATAATTGCAGGTGCAAAATGGTGGCAATGGTGCTTTTTATGGCAGCTGTGGGAAGCTGGAGGTTGGTTCAGGGCTTCAGTGGTGCCCTCGGCTGCCTCTGGCCACTTCATTTTCATCTGGGGTTCACGCTGGCTCTGACTCACTTTGGGCTCTGGCTCTTGGCCGCTTTTAGAGAGCAGTGAGGCCCTTTTGGTTAGGAAAACACCAGCTGAGCGAGGCTTTCCCAAGAGCAGGCATATTGGTGGTGTACCAAACCTCCCAGAGCAGGCGGGCTGGGAGGATGGTGACCTTCATCTCTTGCACGGTGGGGTTTCAGAGGGATGGGTCATGTTTTTCATGCCGAGTCTGGGATTCAGCCGCTTCTGTTGATGCTCAAGATAATTTTAGAGAGCTCAAGAATGTCTGCCCAATACACTGGAGCAGTTTTGTCCTTTTGCAGAAGCGTGTTTATCTTTGCCATGGGACAAGGTCTAGTGTGCTTCACGGAGCACGTGCTCTGAGACTGTTTTTCTGGTTTCATTCAGTTATCAGTAATTTAAAAAAAAAATAAAAAAGTCAAGAAAAAATAACCCCAAACCAAAAAAACCCTCCCCCTCCAAGCACTTAACTATTCCAAGGCTGTGTAGGTTTTTTTTTTCCTGTGTGCTTTCAGCATACTGAGCTGGGGAAGGTGATGATGATAAATATTACCGCCTTGTTTCTGAAAGCTGTTGGGTAAGATCTCTCACTGCAGCATCTGAAGCATTACTGGAAATAATCCGAGTTGTTATAACAACATCTCTGGTGTAACTTTTTTTTTCCCCCAAAAGTCTTTGCCTTCCCCCTATTTCTGGGTAGAAGATGCTCATTAGCAGAGAGATTCAGGTGCCAGCAGATGTGCCAGGCTTCTGAATCGTGCCGAGATGTTCCCCTTCCCTGCAGACAGCAACACTGATTCTCAGAGCTGCTGCAGTTTTCATTCAGGTTTGGGAAACTCGAACACTTCCACTTAGGATGTTTGTCCTGAGTGACTGCTTCTTTGAGGCTTGAGTCTTCCGAAATTGGGGTTGACTTCTTGGAAGTCTGGCGTATGGCATTAAAATTCTCGGTGTGCTACATCTCTGCAGAGTGACAACACTGGAGATTAAACCTAAGCACTGCTGCTCCCAAAGAGATAGGCTGAGTATTCTTTCCTCTCTGGAGTACTCTACTCTGAATAGCTCCACAATTAAAATTGATATATCTTTACTCGGTTAATCTAATACCTATTATTTCCTCTTTGTTTCAAATTTGAGTAGTTTGGGCCAATTCATGCTTCAGAAATCTAATTTAAATGAAATTGTTCACAGTTACAAGCTTGTAAATTGGCTAATGTGAAGCTCTAAAGAACTGCTTGAAGAGTCCAGAGAAAGTTAACAAGGTGCCTTCCCCTCTTTCCATGTCTGCTCCTGTCCGTGCACAGTTCTTGTCGGGTTCTTATCCTTCTGGCCAGTCTCACCAGCCTTCAGCATAGTCCATCCTAAACTGGGAGTATATTTATTTATTTATTCAAAGGATTTGGAGTTGATGTCTAACTTGCAGTCTCATCTTGTTCCATGGTTTTCTAGTTTGTTATAATTTTCACCAAAAGGTGCCTGGAGATACCGCAGGGGTGTTGCTGGATTTACATTTCCACTGAGAGGTTTTTGAAGGCATGTGCATGTCAGCTCAGGCTGCCCAGCTTGTCCCTGCCCCAGTCTGGGGATTTTAACCAGTTCATCTCTGTCCCTTGCAGAGATGCCCAGGACACGTTTGACCCCAGCTATGCACACGCATTAGCAGATACTGAAACCAACTCTTTGTCTTCAGACATTTGGGGCAAACACCAGCAGAAAGTGGCACAGAAAAGTAAATTGGCCTTCTAAAATCCTTCCAGCTTTAAGTATTACAGATATAATTAGAACCACAGGCAAGGATTATTATCCTATAAGTGCCTTTCTAGTCTGTTCTGCTTTTGTAACCTTTCTTTTTTCATCTGTCATTCTATTTTGCTGCATTGTTTCTCCTTGCAGCCTGGCATCTCCACCATCGTGTCCCATTGCTGCCTCAACGCTTTGGGCTGTTTGCTTTTCCCCTCTATTTACGTCATAGCTGTCATCTTTTGGCTCTGCACTGGTGTTCCCGTGAAGCCACCATCATTCAAACAAGCAGGTAGTTCATATTGCTGCAAGAAAATGAAGAGCAGCCCTCGGCAGCTGCTCTCTCCCCAGGATGCACATCTTCCCCCTCCTGCTACTCTGTCGATTAAAAATTTGGGGGGGTTGGTTTTGGTTTGTTTATTAAATTGCCTTGGAAGTGGAAAGGTTGAACCTTTGTGTAAACTGGTCCCTGCAGGTGCTGATGAGTGAAGCAGAAGGGGACTCTTGGAGCAGGGATGCAGCTCTGTGGTGGGAATCCCGCTGTTGGGCAGGAGCTGCCTGGATGTCATGGGAAGGAGAGCCACTGCTTGTGGCATTGCATCTCCCTCCCCTGAGCAGTAAAAAACCCACGAGCCCCTGCGNAAGAACACGCCTCAGTTTGCTCAGGGATTACTGTTGGTCATCTTTTGGGCCTTTTACATGCAGCAGAACTGTCCTCCAGTGGGACCTTAAAGTTCAGGGTGGGGAATGTTGTGGGGTTTAGGTGCTTTTGTCCCTGCTCAGTCTGGTGTCTGTCACAGGCAACACTGGGAGTCTTGAGGCTTGATCTGCTGTGAAAAGCTCTTTGGCAGAGCCATCTCCTTTAGGAGAGGAGTCTTGTTTC
>VWZY01003698.1:78253-99520 GCA_013399075.1 Chloroceryle aenea | reverse complement strand
TTGGGGTTGTTTTTTTGTTGGTTGGTTGTGGTGGTTTTGTTTCTTTTGTGTTTTTTTGTGTTACAAGCTGTGGTCTGGACAGTCTGCTTAGCTACCTCTGCCAATTGTTGTTTGTCCTCTAAAGAGGAGCACGTTTGAAACTGGAGTAACACCTTCCTAAGTTCCTCCTGTACAGCAGATCTTCCTGCAAAGGAGCAGCCTTGCAGGATGGGAGTGACTCCAGGGGAGCAGCCCTTGTTCCCTTGGAAGAGCTCCCTCGGTGAGTGCTTTCTGCAGTATAGGGATGCATCTGATGCTGCTGTGTCCAGAAGTTATCTGGGCCTTTTTATTGTAATCATGTTTGTGCATTCAGACCAATTTTGATGGTTACAAAGGTTCAAAAAAATCCCAGAGATCTTAATAAGCTAATTTGGTAACTGTTTGTGGCTTTTGTTGTTCCTCTTTGTTGTGAGGACAGAACTGGTTCATGCTGATGAGTGCTGCATGAAAATTATATTATTAGTAATTACTGGTAATTTCTTGTCTGGAAGCTTCAGGTTTGTGGGAGCACTTAAATCCATTTGCTTCTGTATTCCCTCTGGCTTTGCTGTAATGTCTCTCGGCACCGTGTACCTCAAGACACTTCAGCAGTTCCCTTTTCTCCATGGCAACTTCTCACAGTGGTTCCTGTATCTCAGAGGCAGTTCTCTCTCTCTTTCTGCCTCAGTCAATGTGGTTTTTCTGCCCGGTCAACGTGCATCACCATACAGGCTTCCCCAAAGCGCAGGGAGCAGAGCCAGCCCCAGGTCATTAGGGCTGTTGGCACAGGGTGATGCCTCAGGGATGAGGGGGAAGGCAGAGGACCAGCCTGTGCTTCACATTTTCTCCTCCCCCAAAGAGAAATTGTAATTTTATTTTAAACGTGGTGCGGTAATGCAGTGGTTTTTGTCAGCTGGCAATGCTAAGGATTAGTCACAAGAGTTGTTTTGTTTTCTTCTAGCAAAGCTGGCAGAAAGGTAAAAAGAAAAAAGCATGCCATTAAACAAATCCCGGGGTAAAACCAACAGTCAGAACCCCCCAACTTTGCAAAGATTCACAGTGCTGCTGTACCGGGGAGCACCAACTGGCTACAGGGGTTCAAATCCCTCTCTTGGATTTAAATTAGGGATATTTCTGATTTTTCAGTCGTGCGTGACAACACCAAACGGAGTTGATCTTACCTGGCATACCTAAGGAAATGGAAATAAATAGAAGTTCTGCCTGCGTGCTCAGTTTGAGAGTTATTTTTTTTTCACTGTACTAAACACTGAGTGTTTTCTTCCAAGATTACCATCCGAATAGCAACGTTTTTATCATCCCCTCAGACTGATTAACAGAGGTGGACTCCTTAAAACCCGTATCTTCTGGTTTGATTTGCTTTCCGGCACCCTAATTACTTCTGCTTCTACCCATGCTTCTGTATCTCCTTCCCTTTCATCTTCCTGAGCCTGATTGAAAGCAGCCTCAGAGCAGCAAACCTGGCTGAAGGAAATCTTTGCCACAGGCGTGATAAGCAGCGCTTGTAGAAGAGGACGCCGGCCGGCGCTTGGCGCAGGACCCGCAGCCTCGGGGTTTGCTCCGTGCTGTGGGCTCCTGTTCTCAGCCAGTTCAGGCAAAGGGTCCCAGGGTGAAATTTGCCTAGGAAGAAATAGTAAGTATGGCCTGAGAGAGACTTGGGGAGGTGGTTTCTACAGATGTTCTGAGCCTTGGTGAAATGAGCAAGCAGAAAAAGCAGTGAGGCTGGTTCCTTTTTCTTTCTTTATTCAGTTGTTTGCTAAGCCATACTAAGTTTATGTAAATTTTCACCCTGTCTGGAATGGAATCCTGATGACCACAGAGTCTCAAGAAACGTCGGATTCCTTACTGGTTGGAGGGGTGGAGGCTTTGGGGTGTAAGCCAATGGCTTCTTAGCCCAGGTAATAAGGTGACAGCAACTTAGATTCCACGTGTCATCATCTTTTAATGGCTTTTTGCTCCAGAAGGTAAGTAAAGCTAAAGGGCAAAGAGCTCGCTCCCTAAGCAGCGTGCTCACGGGCCAGGTTGAGTTTATATTTGTAGCTTTATTTTGAATGTTATTTTTATTGGCTAAAGAAATGCTTACGCTCTTCTGGTGCTCTGTGAACTCAGCTGCTGTGCCTTGCAGTGTCTCTGGACTGAGAGAGGGAGGAATGCCTGCTGTTTTGTGCCATGGAAGTGCTTGTCTGTTTTCAGAGGCTCAAACTCGGTGAGATCTGTAAAACCTTGATAAGCCAAAGTATCTCTAGAGTGATGTGAAGCTTTCTTCTTGTCCACTTAAGTAATGGGAGATTTACTCTGATTTGTAAAATAACAATTTCTCACTGGTTACTTCATGTAACCACTGATGGAGTTTGCTGGTTAATTTTTTTAATGAATTAATTCTCCCTCTTTTGCAAGAGATCTTTAACAGCACGTGGAAAATGTGACTGGCCCTTAAAGGTCAGATTCAAATCCACCATTCCTCTTTTATTATCCTGCTTGTCAGAGAACACAACATATTTGCTCCATCTCCTGTCCAAATTTGCTTTTTCGTGCGTATCTAATTTTTTTTTAACGTGTGTGAATTTTAAACAGGATTTCTGTAAAACAGGGTGGCAGTGAAGCTGTTCTCAGAATGTCATTTACTGTATTTTAGAGCTTCTGCTGATCTTTTTTTAGTTTCTTGCTAATGATGATATTGATTGGAGTATGGCATTTTAAGGCAGCCGAAAGGAAAGGTTATGCTATTACACAGATTTTGATTCTTTTTAAAGACTCTCTTACAATAATAAACATATACAGGCAGCAGTTACCAGAACTCATTATTAAGTAGCTGTAAAACCTCTAACAAGATAAACCGTTTAATGTATTGACTTGTTAGCATCTTGAGCTCTGCTTTTGATGAAGTGGTAGGTAGAGTATATATTTAGAAACTAATACCAGCAAAAACATATCCGTCAGACTAAAGTATTTTTCCAAGACACAAAAAGCAATCTTTTTTTTTTTTCTTTTTCCCTAAGCAGAAAGTCATGTGCTCTGTAGGAAAGATGCTAGTGGTAAAACTTTGGCTTACCAAGGGGGGAAAAAAACCCCAACAGACAACAAACCGGGGGCAATCAGCTCAGAACATCACAACCATAATAGGAGAGCGAGATGCACACGTTGCATTCTTGCTCGTGAAGCTCCCTGCTTGATGACTGCTGAGATTTGTAGGCTTGTCTAAGCCGACAGAGGATTCGGTGGCGTGAGCTGCTCGGCGTAACTTGCACCCGATCGGAGCGCGCGTGCCTGGAGGAGGAGATGGTAATCTGAGGTGGGCTGCTTCAGCACAGCAGCTTCTCTTTAATACTGCAGGCAGCATCTCGTGCCACAGTAAGCAAGTTTTGCTTTTTATTGTGTGAAGATGGTGTTTGTCGAGGGAGTTTCTGGACAGTCCCAGTGATGGTCACGCTAATATTTGTTGTTCTTTGAGCTAATGAGCCTGAACCGAATGTCTCTGACCTTTTGAAAAGCATTCGTCTCTAGATTTGCTTCCAAAGCTCCTGGAATTTGGCTTGGCTTTTATTTCTGGCTTTTGTAGAAAGGTACTGTAGTGTGTAGTCAATTAAGCTGGGCACCGGGCGAGCTGGCGATGTCATTCCTCTCTCTGGAAAGGGTTTGCAGAAATATCAGGCACCTCGGTGAATGATTCAGTTTGTAACAAACAACCTCCTTCCGTGCGTGTTTGTGTCTCTCCCAGTAGAGCCAGCTTGCTTCTGCCAAGCACTGGAATATGACTAGTTTTCCAGAACAAGAGCAGAGCCTCCCGAATTATTTCAAGCCCATCACTTAACATTCTTAGCTGTTTTCTTTCTTTGTCTCTTTCATTTTGCCACACAAACCCACTTCTCTGGAGTAGGCAAGTATGTAATGGAACATAGTTAAGCTCATATATTTTTGCTGGGAGTGCTTACAGCTGAAAATGTGTGTGCTGTTGGTAGCAATGTGGGGGTTTGCTGGGTGGTTTGGTATTTTTTTTCTCTGCAGAGAGCTTTGTTTGACCAAAAGAATTGATGGCTTCTCTTACACATTCCAGTATTTATTTGCGTAATTGATCCTGCTAATGAGGAAAGCACATTCTGGAATGCTTTACCCAATCTAAAGAAAAGCTAGGAAGTTCCTTTGTGTTTAGTGACACTCCCACCAAGAACACCCCCATAAATAACAGGGAAGAAAGTGACTTATAATGCTCAAAAAGTTTGTTCTCTAAAACATCCCCACTGGGAAAATCCCACCAGACAGCCTGAGGAACTGAGAGAAAGGTTTTGCTGGCGTCAGTTTGATGTTAATTGTGTTACCTGCGAGTGCCCGAGCTGCTGGAGAACTGGGGATGATCTTGCACGTGTATACTTTTCCCACCAGAATTACTTATTTCACCACGTGTGTTTCATCTTGTCAGCTTTTTGAGGCTTTTCTCTTTCCCTCTGTGGTTTCTATGGAAATGTCACGGGTTTTGGGTGGTGTGTAGTAACCCTCATGACTGCAGCACAGTCACTCTCTGTATTGCTGAGCTTGTGCTAATTCTGTGCCTGAATGTGCTGCAGGAAGGGCCAGAAGGTGTTTTCCATTAACTGGGGGTGCCACTTACAGAAATGTCAGTCCAAGAAATGCCTTCTCTGTCCCCTGGAGTTGAGAAGATGAAGCCAGAAAGCTGCAGAAGTTGGTGTTGCCAGGGAGGCTTGAGGATGGACCTTACAGTCACCAGTGTCCAGCAGCAGTTACAGGGATGGAACTGTTGATTTAGGCAGTGGAAGAGGAGAGGAGCTTCTGTGGCTGACCTGTTCCATTGAGTAAAAAGTTTGCCATCTTTTCCAGAAGGACTGGTACCTGCTAAAACATCTGAGGGAGCTGGGAGCGTTCCTAGCTCTGTGCACAAAGCTACGTACATCTTAAAATACAACCTGCTAACATTTCTTTCAGCTGCACTTAGTGTGAAACAAAGCACTCTGCTTTCCAGTATTTCTCAACACTGAGATCCCCAGGCTGGGCAGCTGAGATATTTTAGCTCTGCATGCAGGATTAGTGGTGTCTTCCATCAAAATAGCAACTTGCCATTCACACAAAAAAACCCCATCCCTCGTGGTATTGTCTGGCTGATGGTTCTATGCTGAACAAAGTGTTTAATCTGGAAATACTGTCAATCACCTTCACAGCTGAAGAGCTTTAAGTGGGTTGTGCTTGTTGTTACCATAACTTGGTGTGTGTTTGTTGGCCGTGCTGGCTCAGAATGCTGCTTCCAAAGAACCCTTCAGTACAGACAGCAGATGCTGTGAGTGTCCTTGGGTATAAGAACTGAACTTGAAATGTCTAAGTGCATTTAGTTAACTAATCCGCTTCCGCTTTGAGGAGCACTTTAAGTGATAACTTGGTCGTAGGCCACATCAAAAACAATAAGCAAGGGGCTGAGGTGGGACTTCAGAGACTGCAGCCTTTGGTCCAAATACCACACTTCGTAGTTTACTCCGTTCTTCAGTGCAGGACCTTTAAAAACCTCCCCGTGCCTCTGAACTTTCTTCCTGAATGCTTCCATTGCCCTTGGGCTGGCAGCATTTCTGAACTAAGAGGTGCTGGGCCACTCAGGGTGAAAGATGCTAGAGGAATACAGAGAATCACCTACTTTGTCCTTGCAGTCTCCCCTCGTGCTGCCCTCAGCGCATGGTGAAGAGAGTGGAAGATCTTCTCCCAGGAGGGTTTCTGTGGCCATTCACAAGAATGCTCTTGGAGAACATTGCCAGAGGTGTGGGTAAAGCTAGAGGTATTAATGCATGCTTTTACCACGGCATCTTAGCAAACCATTTTCTCCAGTAAATGGTGACAAGTTGACCTGGGGCTTCCAGAGAGGCTGAAGGAGCTTGTCCCTGAATCCCAGAGTAGCTCAGAGCTGGAAAGTGTTTGGGAAGCTGATACTGTTTTGAAGGTCTTAGAGGTGATTGCCAGGGCAAGGAATATGAGAAAATTGCTTCCTTCACCTTTAGATATGGTCAATTTATAACTGTTTGGTTAATCTGACTATTCCATCTTGCCTAGCATGGTAGGCAGGTTAGAGAGCTGTGCTCTGTTTATTGGGGTCCCTTTGTGCTAAAGGAGCCCATGACCTTATTTTGAAAGTTTAAAAACTTTTGCAGGAATAAATACTGTAAAGAGGAAAATGCAGCTTTCTCTACTTTCCCCTGCGACCGGCTTTGGAAATTGTCATTATTCTTTAACACAATGTAGTTACAATCCTCTCTGTCAGCATGAAACTGGAAAGTATTCTCAGCTCAAAATAAACTCCACAAGGAGAATAGTTTCCATGTTATCCCCTATTCAGAAGAAAGCTACTGGACTTGAGTCCTAAATAAAGATTCCAGCCAACTTTGGTGCTTTACAAAGCAGTAGTGGCTGTCCTAAATTTGACTGCTAGCTTAACAACTCCTCTTTCCTGCACTGTTCTTTGCATTGACCAAGTCAGTGGAGCAATTTTCACACCTTCTTGCTGTTGCTGGTTCTTTCAATCCCTTCAAAAGTGTGTTTTCAGTTGTGTGAAATGTAAGATGGAAAACTTTTCAGAATGTATGGATCGAATCACCAGTTAGTTGACAATTTTCAAAGCCTGCTGTTGTCCTTTTTAGCTCTTTAACCCTGCTGGAAAAAAAACCCCAAACATTAACCTGTGCTTGGGAAGGCAGTGATTTGCTTGGTCTTGATGAAGTTAGATGTACTTATTTTGTGAGTAGGAGATGCTTCTAATGTAAATCATCCTTGAAGCTGACTATCCAACGGTGCTTGCTCCTGCTCTTTCTCCTGACAGGGCTATGGGCATCTTGTTGCTGAATTTGCAGAAGAGAATGGCCAATCCCCTCAAATTTTTCTCCTCTCATTTCAGTGATCAACGACTGCATCTCTCATTCCTGATGTGTTTTTAGAAGTAGCAGTTCTGGTTCGTTTGGAACTTGGAAGTTTTCTCTCCCATTAGCTAATGATGGCTATTATGCTCTATTGTCATTATTGTCACTCGGGGTATTTTTGAAAATTAAGGGTGGAAAGTGACTGCGTAACAATGAAAATCATCAACGAGGCTCCCTGAGCCTATTGTGAGTCACCCTTGCTGATTATAGTGACAAAAATAAGTTTTCTTTTACAACTGTTGACTCTCGCAGTTACTCATTGTGGGAGCTGGAACTGGTTTCTGTTCTGGCTCACGCCTTGGCAAGAGCCACTGTCACCAGCACGGGCTCAGGGAGGCATCTTACCCACTTGAGGCTCTTGTCTGGCTGGTCAACCACCTTTTCACCTTTCTGTCTCTAGACTAGGGTTAGGTTCTTAAGCTTTTTACCAGCTTTTGGATGTTTAAGATCTTTATAAATGCTATTAAAAATGCTGAAGCTGACTAGTGCTGTCCTGAGGAAGGAGGGTTAGCTGGTTCTTGGCAAAAGCTTCTATGTTAGTGGGAGAGCAGAGAGGATAAGGTCCTGGATTTATGTAATTGATGATATTTTGATTTGTGGTTTGGGTTTGTTGTGTTGTTTGGGGGGCGTGTGGTTTCTTTCCTTTGGTCTTTTGTCTGTGTAACTGCACTAAAAGGTACCAGTGAGTGAGTGGAAGACAGGCTGTAGGATGCAGCCCTCATCTTCAGGGGAAAAGCAACTGGGAGAGGGGTTAAGGACCTCTTGCTTTGTTAACCTCACACCTTTCCAAGAAGCACAATTTCCAGTTA
The DNA here is from genome assembly GCA_013399075.1 of Chloroceryle aenea. NCBI lineage: Eukaryota > Metazoa > Chordata > Aves > Coraciiformes > Cerylidae > Chloroceryle > Chloroceryle aenea. Next base: position 91,770 of record VWZY01003698.1, on the reverse strand, counting down.
CTTTTTCCTGTTCCTCCTTGCTTTGTTTTTGCAAGGAATTGCCTTAGTAGAGGCCAGAGACATTACCCAGCTTCTCTGATGTGAGCTGCCACCCCAGTGGAGCTGTCAGTCTGGGTGAGCTGCCTGCCTGCCCTCACATCCAGACTTCTTTAGTTCATAAATAATGCTGCTTTCATTCGCCTTCTTGGAGCTGCCTTACTGCTCCTCCTGGTAGAAGCAGAGCTTTATTCAGCATGTTATGCTGAGACAGAAGCCTGCTTCTGGCAGCTTGGCCTTTGAGGAGGTTTCCTTTACAGGTAGGTGTGATAGAACTAATGGTTTGTGAGAGTTACAAGCATCCTTTGAAGCACCCTTTGCCCAGCTCTCAACCACCACACCAGATGAGATGGACCGTGGCGCTGGTGCACAATGGCAATTTGTATTAATTTTTTTTTTCCTAATTAATCTCCAGGATTTCTTTATCCAGTCATGGCTGGATGCCCTGCTTGCACCTGGGAGTGTTATGAATGTGTCTGTCAGGGCCAATTGACTTCCAGAATTTGGAAACTTCATAGTACTGTGCTGAAGAGAGGTGGAGGGGGATAAATATCTTAGTAAATCACACGGATGAGGTGGTAAAGGCATCAGTCTGGAATGAGCTTGGCTTGTATCTTAATTGCATGACATAAAACTAAACACATAAAATGCTCACCTGAGCAATTGAGACAATCTTTTAGAAGTGGTGTATGTAATTAAATAAAATAATTAAATAAATTGTTAGCAGAGTGTCACTAAAAGTGGGAATTGTTAGTGCTGCCATCACTTATGCTTTGGGTTTGTTTTTTTTCTCCTAATTATCATGACTGGTATTTTTAGGGTAGCTTTGCAGTTTGTCTATTTTCTGCCAAGTTGCCTAAAAATGTTGGTCTCACGTGACATGAATAAATATTCTCTTGGAAACCGATGCTGTATATATCCTAAACTTCCCCTTCTGCTATCTGGATTTGTCCCTTAAAATTGCAGCAGCAGGAGCTGGAGGAAAGGTGTCCCATTTTATTAAAGCTGGTGTGTGTGGCTGTTATGGTCTTAAAAGCAGCTTGAGGAGTCTTTGCAGATGAAACTGATAGACTGGAATGGTTTTGTTTGCTTTAGCTTTTGGGTGGTGTTAGCCTGGGTTGTAACCTCTTTCAGTTTCTGTTATCTCTTTATGGGCTTCCTAGAGCCCTGATCCTGCAATGAAATCCATGCAATAGAGTCCTTCTGCACCAAGGTCTGGGTCATAAGACCAAGCAAGGGGCTTGGTCTTGCTGTACTCCTCTCATGTGGCACCTCTCCACTTGGGAGGGCTCAGTCTTTCTTAGTGGAATCACAGGAGTTTTCTGGTTTTACTTACTACCTTATCTCAGGGTTGCACTTACAGGAGGTTTTCTCTGCTAACGTGTTTCCTTTCTGTTGGTAAGACCCTCAGAAGAGATGCATACCTGTGGTCTTGAGGACTGCACGTTCACAGAATGGCAGGGTTGGAAGGGACCTCCAAAGATCATCGAGTCCAATCCCCCTGCCACAGCAGGGCAGATCTAGGGCAGATCCCTCAGAAAAGTGTCGAGTGTGCCCTACCTGCAGTAACTATCTCAGGCCAGCCAGCCTTGCTCCAAGCTCGATGGAGCCTCAGCTCAGGTTGACCATACCCAGAACAAGGCATCTGTTTGGGTATTGCATATGCAGAGACCATTCTTCATCTGAAAACTCAAGGTTCTAGTGGGAACCTTCTGGTAAAAGTGGAAATTGCTGTATACTCTCTTCTGAACAACACCTTCCAATTCCAGACATGCTATGAGGGTAGTCCTTGGATGGAAAAATTCTAAGGAAAAGGCATCCTTTTGCATGCTCTCCACAAGGTACAGCTCATGGTCAAGCTTTACCTTGTGCCTTTGGGCAGTGCTGTGTGGGTAGCCCCAGAGGTTTCCTACGTGGCTCTTGCAGCTATTGACTGTGTCCTGCTGCAGCTGGCACTGCTGGGACACTCAGTCAGATACCATCTAGAACTCCTGAAAGCCTAATGCACTATTTGTGTTATTGATTGCTGGACTTTGCTGTCATTCAGGATTTGAACTTCCTGATGAAAGCAAAATAAAAGCGAGTCTGTGGAAAAGCAGAAATTGAACTTTTAGGCTAATGAAGCTGTATTGTGCCTGACAAAGGGGTGGCTAATCTGCTGGAAAAGGGAGAGGGTTGACTTTTAATGAGATGTTACTAGATGTTGAATAGCTGTTAAATTGCTATATTAATAATATGGACAATCCTCTCTAGCTTGTCTCCTTAAAGTATTCCATTAATTGAGAACTCCCTTTAATCCATTCTTTTAAAAATTAATTAACGTTTTGAAAAACACTGCTTTGACTGTAGCAACCTGATTCAGATTAAGGGGGGGTTATGTAATGCCTGCTTCCTTTATGTACTTTAGCTGCAATATATGGACTCTGTTGATAATACTAACTTCATATATGAAGAGCTTAACGCTTCTAAGAACAAGTCTAATGGGCTTTTTTTTTTGTCACAGTGGTTTGAATTGGCAGCAAATAGGAAAATAGAAATGAGATGAGAAAACAGGGTCTGGTGACTGGAGTGACAACTTACATATTATTTTCAGTTTAGCTGCTGGTTCTGGCTCACAGCATTTTTAGTGAATTTTGGACTAAACTATCCAAATTTAACTGTCCCTCAGACACTTGCATTACCTGTAGAATGAGAGTAGCTTTTACCACTCCGAATAATTGTCCTTTTCTTCTTGCCACGCTGTGACCGAAGTTGAAATCCTCAATCCCTTTGGCTCCTCTACCCACAAGACACTGTTACACTTTCTAGATACACCAAAACCTCCAGTTTTTGGTGGTTTTGACTTTCCACCTCCTGGCTCCAGAGGCTTTTAGATACCATCATGCTTGTAGCAGGCCGGGAGGGTGAGCAGCATCTCCTCTCGTGGTCAGGCAGCTCTGGTGCTGCCCGTTAGGGGCCAGCATACACGTGGGCTCTTGTGTTGCCATGTAAGAAAGTCCAGACCCTGAATCAGGTCACTGTTTACAAAGCAGATTTATGTCAGATATAAATACAGCTGTAATGCCCTTTAATGAAGGGCATGTGTGGCTCCTGTAAAGGCCGCTCAGCGCTCCTGGTATCTGACCGACAAAGCTGCAACAACCAGGCTGATGAATTCTTACGGTGGGAAACAACTGTCCAGAGCACAGCAAGAGTTATAAAGCCAGGATAGGAAATGCACCACTTGGTCAAGGCCTTCAGAGCTGTCCCTGAAATCTGAGCTGAAAGGGTTTGACACTTTCTGCTCTGTGCTTTCCTTCCTCAGCTGTTGTCAGCTTTCCGTCCTGCAGTGCATCTAGTGAAAGGGAAATTGTGTGCTGTAACCATTTGGAGACTTGTTTTTGTAACTTTTCCTTATGAAGGACACTTCAATAAAGGGCACTTAAAGGGCACTCCTGATACAATTTGGATATTTTGATAGGGAACAGAGGAGAAAAATTTATTTGAATGGGCCTCGAGAGGTCGGGAAACAGATTTTGTTTCATTTTTTTGGATGCTCATTAAATTGCTTTCTTTAGTTCCATATGTGCAGAATGGCACCTTGTTCTAGGACACCCCAATTGACTTGTGAAGTTTAATTTGTAGTTGGAGAAGGCAGTTGAAATCCCATTTAATTTGAGGAATAAATAAAAACCCCACACAGAATTCCACTCGAGTCCTCAAGGAACATGAGAAATCCACCCTTGGGAGAGCTCTTCACTTGCCTTGTTGGGCTGAAACCACAACGTGTGGTTTACGGCTGCGAATGCTTTTGTTACTTACAGAAATTCTCCTTAGGAAGGAGGGTTGTTTCCTGGAAAGGAAACCCTTGCCTTTTTAAAATCAGTGGCAGTGGGAAGAGGCTGTGGGATGGGTTCAGCAGCAAAATAGGTCAGAATAAAAAGCCAAAGGAATTGCTTCAGATTTTTTTTCTGGTGCATTTGACAGCTGAAAAATTTGTTTTGCGATTCCCAAGATATTCATGCCACTGTTAGGTTCAGAGAACAACTTAATTACATCTGACCGTGTCATCCCCAGCAAGGATTATTTGCCCAGGGTTTTGAGGATAGTGCTTTAAGTGATGGTTTGAGCATCGTTTGATATTATCTAGTTTCTTTCTTTGTCATCTGTAGAAATAGTCAGGAGATCTGTAGCCCTTGTAGAAAAGGGAAGGGTGAGTGCTTGGTTGTGGCTGTGCTTGTCCCTATCGTCATGAAGCCACACTCCATGCCAGGGTGACTGGGTGGCTCTGCTGCTCTTCACTCAAGTTACTGCATCAATCAATTGTGGATCTACTCAGGATTAAGCAAAACAGAAAAGTTCCTGAAGCTTCTAGGTGCTTTCCTGCAGGAAAAGGGCATCTCTGTGTGCTACAGGAGATGGGGTGAGCTGTGTGCAGAGAAGCTCTGGGTTTTTGGAGAAATTTATTAGCATTGAGATAATTTCCAGGAATTATTTTCTGCAGCTATTACTGATACAAAAAAAAATCTCTTTTGCATTTTCTTCTTGCAGAACTGGGCTAGTCATCAGGAAAATTTGATTTAATTGAGCTACCCCCCTCCCTCCTCTATTAAAAAAATTATAATATTTTGTGGCAACAGTTGGACCCAGAAACTCCTGAATCTGCTCCATCACTAATTCTCTCTTGGATGTTGAATCAGATAATTCTTCTCTGTATAATGATGGTTGCCCTGGCTCCCGAGGCCAGGGCAGAGCTTTAATGCATCCGTCAAGCTCTGTGAGATGGCTGCGAGGAGTTCAGCTGGGCACCAGCCAGGCACTACTGCTCGTGTCGGTCTGGAGCAGCCGCTCCGCTCCGCGTGTGCTTACTCAGGTTGGGTGACTCAGTCCAGTAGTGTTGTTTCCTCTCTTCTTGCCAGCGCCTGCATTTGTCTCCCTAGGCACTGCTCCCGTCCTCGGCTTGCAGTGAATTTATGGTTTATTATTATTGTTTTGTTTGTTTGTTTTTTTTTTTGAGTCTGCACTGATAGGACTCGTGGGTTTCTGATCGAGGGAGTCCAGACTGGCTGGAGGTTCTCATGTCCTTTTCACAGGGCCATTTTCTTTCCCTTTTGTGCCACATCTTGTTTCATTGTAAGAGTGCTGGGAATGGTAATTGAATTTCATGTCAAGAAAACCCACTGCAAGGCTATACAGCTGGCCCCGAGTTTAATCCAGAGAAGGGTTTCTAAGCATTGTGTAGAAAACATGCCGTGCTTCGTGTTCAGAAAGGCCTGGACAGAAGTTAACTGTCTGAAGGTGCAGCTGGCTTCCCTCTGGGGGTGACAGCGTCACCGCGGTGTCATCAGCCTCCTCTAGGCCCATCCTAGTGTTTTATTATGATTGACTTCACTGCAGGCGTCCTCGGCCTTGAGGGCCGCGAAGGCTTCTCGGTGGTGTGGGAAATCCAAAGACAGATGGTTGGGGCTGTGGAGAAGGGGGTTGGTACACGCAGGGAAGGAATTGAAGCGATTAAAAAGGAAAGAAATAGCATGAAGGTGAAACCAAATGTGTGTGGGGGGCTATTCTTTGGTGGTTTATTTTTAATTTTTTTTATTAAAAAGCACTTCAAGGTTGTGGATGCTTTGTAAGCTTCATTTCCAGAGTTTGCTTGCATCAAAGGTAGAGATAGAATTTGACTTTTCCTTTCCAAGACAATATGGCAGGGCCCTGCATTTTTTTTGTGTGTCTCCAGATGTGTCTTTTGTCTCTGCGGCCTTTACCTAACTTCAAAATACACTTCAATTTGCCACTTACATTGTGTCTATATAACAGCCTGTCCATGTTCATTTCTTTACCATGAAAACTTGGTCATATAGGAGGAAAAAAAAAAGATAATAATGATAAAGCCATTGATAAACAGTGTGTTTTTCTCCAAGTTTCTTGCTAAACTCATAAATCAAGATTTTATGGGAGTTTAAGGTTATGGTGGGGATTAAGGTGTCTGGGGCAGATTCCAGTTTAGCTCCTCCACTTTGCAATCATAACTTTTATATTTTCTAGAGGAATGTGTCTCTGCACTTCCTGCTGCTTTTCCTGTCCCGTGTTTGTATTTTTTATTCTGTTTTTGTGGGGGAGGGAAGGGAGGGGCTGTTTTGGTTTTGGGGGGTGTTGTTTTTTGGGGAGAGGGAGGGTGAGAGGTTTTCCCAGGGGAGGTGGGAGCTGGAGATGTGGACTAACACTTCGCATGGGATTTCTCATTGCTTGGATTGGCCAGTGAATCCTGGCTTGGAAGAAGCGTGTGAGATGCCCTCCAGCTGCAAAGGGGCTCTTTAACTTGGTGTGGAGAAGTGAAAATGGAGCTTCAGACCTTCATCTGACTTCAGAGCTTCTCGTCCCACCAAGCACAGCAGTCACAGCAGCTTCCAGGATGATGGTGCTGGACCTGAGCTTGTTGCCCCTGGGGATGACTGGGCAGTAGAGCAGGAGAAGGTTGGCAGCCAGCAGTGCTCCAGCCATGAATGATGGTGCTGTTAGAGGGAGGATTACCAGCAGGAATTGCCGTTGTGGTCAGACATGAACTCTGTGGGAAGGGTGTTGGGATGTATATCCCTCCTGGATGCATAATGGAAAAACAACTCTGAGCATTGGGGCAGGGCTGCTTGGGCCAGTCTTGGGTCTTAATAGATGAACCAGTAGTGTGTTGTCAGGAAAAGCTGCTCTCTTTTAGGATTTTAAAAGCACTTCAGCCTCAGTTGTTCTGCAAATGTGTATTCTTCAGGGGGAAGGCAGAGGCAGATGTCAGCTTTCTCCAGGGAGGACTTTCTTCTACTTTCAAAAGGCTCCTGATTTAATCCTCACGTGATTAAATGGCATCTCCTCTTCCAGCAGCACATGGAAATGTTTCTGTCCTCACATCAGAACAGCCACGACTCTGTTCAGTCTTGACCACTAGAAGTACAATGGCATTTCTTCTTACTGGAAAGACCTGCAAAGGTCCTGAGTTTTATGGAGGTGCAGCTGGGGTCCCGGTGCAGCATCTGGATCTGGGGCAAAGTGAAGGGCCTGGCCCCATCAGCAGCTCCCCATGGAGGAGCCTGGAGTTACTTGTCCCATAGCCCTTGAGCTGACTCTGGAAGTGACTCGAAGGGTGAAGTTTCTGGTTTAGTCTTCTTACAAAGCTGAGGGTTAACAACAGACGCAGCAACTGAAATGACCCAGTGAGTTGTTACCCAGACCAAAGAAGAAACTCCCCTGGTCTAGAATGTAGTTTAGTTTGGCCTCCTCTGCCTCAGCTTGCAACCTGCTCAGCTAAAACTGCTCTGGAAGCCTATAAATGATGTAGGTGTTACTAGAGGCTGGGGGCTGCATGTAGTGGTCAGCGTTAAGGATGATTTGCAAAAGCAGGAAGATCTGATGGTTTAAAAATGCTACATCACTCTCTGTGTGGAACAGCAGAGGGGAAGAAATAACACCAGCCCAAAATGTGCTGAATAATGAACTGAAAATGGTTATTGATTATCTGTGCACTTTCATTACCCTGCTGCAATCTGAGAGCAGCTAGCAATTCTTTTTTCTTTATTAAACCTCCCCCCCAAAAAAAACTTGCAAAGGCACTTATGAAATATTTAGTGTAATTATTTCCAAGATCAAAACTCCAAAGAAATTGCCCAGCCACAGAAACCTTGTTAATCTGGTGGTGTTGTGGATGAAAGACATAACCGAGGTATTAAACATTTACTGCTCCTGTGCAAAATGACCTCTTAGTTTCAATCTCAATTACAACGTTATCCATCAGCCTTTGCTGCAGCGCTGGTCTTGCTTCCCATGCAAGAATTTTAGGTGTCATTACGAGTTTCTTCTGATGATGGAGGAGGACTTATTTTTCTCGATGCCTCGTTTGCCTGTAGGCAAGGCAAATCTCAGCTGATGAAAGCAGTATTACTGTGCTGTAACACTGGCTTTGCAATCACGCAGTGATTCCCTTCGTCAAATAGTCTTTGAAAACCAGCTATGAATGTTCATTCCCATTTCCACCCGATATTTGCATAAATGAGGTAATAAAATGTAATTTCTATCTAGATTGTAACTGCTGAAAAAGGGGAATGGCTGTTGACTAAGGAGTTACTGAGGGGGCAATCCAGAGTCTGTCCAATGTTCACTCAAATCCGCAGATTGTATTTTTTGTGTCTCAAAACCAGGTTAGTGGATCTGCAAGTATTTGGGGATAAAAATTCAAAATTAACCTCGAGGAACAGTCTGAAATGAGCTATAATTTGGAAAAGATGAGAGCAAAGGCCCATGAATAAGCTATGAAATGGGGAATGAGTGGTGTGGTTGCCATTCTGGGGCAGGTGAGATAAAGCTGCAATGGGGTTTGGATTGAGTGGCCATCAAGTGCCTCATGGTGTTGGCAAATATCGTGCAGAGGTATGTATACAAGAGTCCCAGGAAAGACATGAAGTCATCCTTCTCGTTCTTAAGATCTGACATGGCTCACATCGGTCTTAGAGGTGTGGATTGGTGTGAGAAGGGGTGAAGAAGAAAGATAAGGGAGACAGGCATCGTGACCATCTTTGAACATGGAAAAGAGGAATTGAGGAGCAGTAGTTCATGTACCATTTGCTGCCTCTCTTCAGATGAGCACAAGAAGGAGGGGGATTGGATCATAGCGAGGATAATTGAGGTTAGACAGCAAATGCCTTTACATTTGTAATGGTCTGGAGACTGAGATTCCTTCTTTCTGCATCTTGAAGTGTTTTCATTAATTCCTAAATTTTTCCTTTGAAAAAGATAAATAGTTCTGTTTCTTGAGCAATTTTTAGCTGTAAGGCCATTTGTCTTCAAAGCAAGTCTGAGCATGGTAGGTCTGGGCTGGGTTTGCGCTCAGCTGGGTGCCTCTGGGTGAGTTGGTCACCAGCGGTTTGCAGAGCTCTTGCCCCTCAGCTTCAGAAGTTTCTTACCCTCAATTTTTTATGTCTTAGTGACTGGTGAGATTAAAGAGCAGGAACTCTTGTCATCGTAATAAGAAGCTGCAATTTCCAATAGAGCAACTAATGGAGAGGAGAAGAGGGATGTTGGGGATGCTTTCTGGAGTTAGATAGGTGAGGTCATCCCTTGACTCTGGTTCACCCTTGGTCTCTTTCTCCCTGCCAGCATATTTGCTACGAGCATGACTGGATTTGTTGTTGGCTTTTTACTACTTGGTACAAGTAGAGCCTCAGCCAACCCGGTGGGGACTTCACCAAGCTCACCTCTGCTCAATCTCCTCCTGAATTCCATCAAGAAGAGGAAATCATGGCACCCAAAGACACTAAAGTATAAATGCAACAGCCTCCCAGGGAGCCTGCCTTGGAAACGAGAGACTTTTGATTTGGTTTTTTAAACTTGTTCAGCACCCCATCTCCCTGCCACTGCTGCCCAGGGCTCTGCATGGTGCTGCCTTCGGCCGATGGATGTGCCCCAGACAAGAGGAAGGCACTGGCTGTTGCTGTGCACCCAGAGCAGCACGGGGATTTTTCTTTGCTGGCAGCAGAGCAAAACACAGTGATTTTCAGTCTTGTTTTCAGCCGACACGCTGCAGTTGCCACATTGTCAATGCTGCTTTTATTTTTGTTTCCTTGTGTGTGTATAGATAGGTATGCCTATATATAAGTACCTATAGATAAACTGCATGTTGCACAGCTATGTGTATTTATAGGGGTGCGTGTAATGTCTTCCTGTTTTCAGTGTGCAATGCAGAGAGACCATGAGCAACCCATTAAGAGCAGGGTCTGCCCAGTTCCTTTAGCTGTGCTGAACAGAGGCTCCTGGCTCTGTGGCGAGGCCGCGGGGCGCTGGGTTTTTTGGCTGCTTTGTTCTTGCAGCTCCTTAGAAACTTTGAACCTTTAATTTCTGATGTGTTCCTTTTATTATTGATCTTTATCCCCAGTATCAGCACAAGGATTAGAGGCTGGTTTGTCTTTCCCTCTGAACTCATTTGTGACTTCAGTGTACTTATTAGTTCTTTTAATGGCTTCTTTATTAGTTCATTATTGCATAACCTCCGGGCATGGCAAGACTTGAAACGTTAATTTTCCAACCAAAGTTCAGCTGATGGACTTCACCTCATCCCCTTCAAGTCAGCATGTGAACAGCGGGCTGGCTCGCTTTGCACTGAGCATCGCTTATAAAACAGGAGGAAGGGAGTTAAGTCTTCCCCCAGATGTTAAGAGGGTAATAGAAATGGAAAATACAGACAGTACAATATCTTGGAATATTTAAGGAGAAAAGGTGTGTGGGGGTGCACGCATGCTTTGCTGTGGTGTTACTTTTTTTCCTTCCCCCTCTCTTTTTTCCTCTGGTTGCTTCAAGCTACTATTTGGCTGCCCAGTGAACTATAACAAGATTTAATAGCTCCAGTGTAGCTATATTGCATTTGGACTGATTCCATCCTTCTGTTGTAATAAATGTCTGCTTTACAATGAGCTCTTAAATTCTATAAGTGACGTCAAATTGTATCTAATAATGGAAAAAAAGATGAAGTACTGTGAATGCGACTTGTTTGCTCCGTGTCTGGCTCACCAAGCAGTGTTTTATCCTCAGCCCCTTGCAGCAGTGATCTGCATTTGAGGTCTCTTTTGAGTTTGCCCTGAGGTTTATACCTGAAGAAAACTGATTTCCACACGTGCTTACATTTTCCCCTTGCCCCTTTTTCCTTTCTCCCTGCCTGTATCATAGGCTGTGGCTGGACCCAGCAGAAGCAGCCCCAGGGAGCTCCCCCAGCTCCCCAGCTGCTGCAGCTCTGGAAGGACCACGGTGTGGTTTTGCAATGTGGGAAGATGTTCATTAGCTGCTGTTTTCACTGTTAGATGCTATCTGGGCTCTCTCATGAAACTTGGATGTGTAAGCAGCTGCATAAGAATTTCTATTTGACAATGATTTAACAGATTAGATGTGTGATGAAGATGCGTGATCGCCAGGAACTTCACTTACTGCCACGGTAGCCTCTAAGTGATGAGCACGGGAACTGTGCAATTGGAAGGAGCTTTAACTTTTGATTACTTTTTTTTTACTTCTTGCGTTCCTCCAAGGCCTGATGGGTTCTTAAATCTGCTTAGCTGTCAGCCAGCAGGTACAACCCACGCTGTGAGAACTGCAGACTGCTGATTTTTAACAAGCACGTTCCTGGTTTGTGACACGCACCCGAGTGTGTGAGAGAGTTTTCAGTGTAGTGGTGAGTGTCGTGGCAAATAACAGTTGCCACAAAGGGATGAAATAGAAACGTTGGGGGTTTTTAACTGTTCAATGTGAACGTTGCTTCAAACTGTCCCACTGGAGAGAGCACTTTGGTGGGGTTGGGAGAAGGGAGGGGTAAAATACAAGCATTCGATCGTCATCTGCTCAGAAAACCCTCCTAAGCTGCATTTTCCCCTCTACCTGTTCCTAGTGGTCATCACTCATGTGATCAGAGGAGACTGTGCTCCAGCCAGCATTGCACCAAGCGTTGTGCATTCCCCGAGCACAAAGTTGCTCCTTGTCCCATGGTGCTTCCCATGGGAATGGGATGGGGGCAGAACCATGAGGAGGTTGTACTGGTCCGTGTGATGGATCGCAGGCTGCGTGCTGCAGCCCTTGCCGAGGGTCAGGTAGGTGAGGCTGGTGAGCGAGGGCTCAGGAGGGTTTGATGATGATGTTTTCTAGTTGCTGATGGACATTGTCTGCTGAGAGGCGGGAACACCGTGGGCAAACGGGATCAGAGGGACAGATAAAGGGAATGGTCTTTGCAGCGGAGGTATTCTGGATGGATAAAGCTGAGCAAGGCTGCTTTGGGGCCAGAAAGGAAAGTGCTGCATTAATCAAGGTGTGAGTATTGAGGCTGGCTTTAAAAACTGCTGACTTAGGTCCTAGGAATCTATTTCACATTTATGGTGCTGCTTCTAATGGCAGAAATAAATCCAAGAGCAGTATGTATGCAGCGCTTCCAGGCATGGGAGGGCACTGTATCCTCCCACGGGCATCTCTGCAGGAGAGGGAAGGTGACCAGGGTGCTAAGCCTGGTGTTGCTTCCTGAAGTCTGAGTGTTTGATGCACTTGGGACCCATGCTAACATCCCTTTGATACCACTTTCTTCAAGGAGGCATCTTCTTGGGGGCTAAAGGAGATGTAAAGAAGGTAAAGAGTTAGGGAGGCAGGTGAGATCTCCAGGTAACGCCTTTGCTTATCCTTTTGCCACTGTGTGTGGCTGGGTTTTCTTGCAGTTACTTGTGTTGATTATCTTTTCGTTTTGCACTTACGTAAAAATATTGCAAGGCAGATTGTTCAATAGCTGAGTCAGGGGTATTGATCTTTAGCTCATGAGCGTGATCTTTCTTAGGGGAAATTTGTCTCGACTTCAAAAGGCAGCACAGCCCTAAACAGGCAGTGGCTGATAAGAACCTGAGGCCTGGGGCTGGTACCTGCCTCTACTGCTGCCTGCTGTGTGACCCTCTGTGATGGGTTTCTCCTTCCTTGGGCTGAGTCTTTTAGCTTTATAACAGTGTAAAATGAATCTCCTGCATGAAGCTAGGAAAAGCTCCATCTAGGGCTTTTTTTTCCCTGTTGAAAATGGGAAGCAGCAGCCACAGCACAGGCTGGGTTGATGCTGCCATTGTGTAGCTCGTTCCAGCCCTGAGAAGCCTGTGCTCAGCAGCCTGGACATGGACAATGTGAGCTGGTCAAAAATGAGTTGTTGAGGTGACAGCCAGGAGAGCTGCAGCAGCACAGTGGGGAGCAGGGTGCTGACAGCCCCTCAGGTAGCCTGGCCCCACTGGTGTGAGTGGTTCTGCACTGGACCCAGCGGGCACACCCCAGAGCCAGGATTTTATGCTGTAATAGTTGCTGTAACCTTCAGGGCCAGCCTGGGAAGCCTGGCTGGGGTTTGGCCTCCAGGACTCCCAGTAGCTCAATTTAAACACCCTTCACACGCTCTTATTCCTTAATTACAAGCTGTCAGTCCTGTGCTACCTCGTTTAGTAGCAGGGAGGCTGGCCCTGATGCTCCCAAAGTGACAACCCCGAGTGTCAAGTTCATGGGCTAAATGGAGAGATTTGGCTGGGTCTCTTAATCTGTTGATCTTCTGCAGATCTGGATAGTCCTCCCCGCTTTAAAGAAAGGGCATTTCTTACAAAGTTTGTTATCGTTGCGATGGAAACCATTAAAATCAGAATTAAATGCAGCATTAGCCTTCAGACAGCCTGAAGCAATAGCTCAGAGGTGGACCTGACTCATCGCAGCAGGATATTGACTCTGGAGCTTAATTATGATGCTTTGAGAACCTGATTTTAAAATAATTGAGGTATAAAATTATGCGCCTGGCTTTCACAGTTACTACAGCTCGGCGTAGAAATCGAATAACGGCCGGTACAAATGTGCCACTTGGCTACAGCAGAAATAGTAGTGAGTCTGGAAACGTCCTGCGGCACCGATTGTTTTCCTCTGGCTGAGAGAAGCCAGCTGCAAGCTGAGTTCTGCAAACAGCCTTGGGCTGCCACTGGTCCCGGTTG
>VWZY01003698.1:34126-76925 GCA_013399075.1 Chloroceryle aenea | reverse complement strand
CGGGAGTTTGGCCACCCCCCCCCTCCCCAAAAGTCCAGCTGGCAAAACGTTGGCTGCTGGCTAATCCCAGCACGCTGAGCATCTCCATTCAAACACCTCTGGCTGCTGGGAGCGATGGGCAGGATGGGGGGTAAGCACCAGGGACACAGCTGGTGTTTTGACACTGGTTTTTCAAANAGCCCAAGATGCAAAATTGTCTTGATAATTTTTTTCTTTTTAACCAATCTAGCTTAAAATAAAAAGCAAGCAAGTCAGGTTTGTTCTCCTTGTTCCCTCTTCGGGCTCAGGCTGCTGATCTCAGGTGCCTTTTCCTGCTGGCCCCCTCAGTTCGAAGTTGCCATTTGGTTTTTGCTGTTGCCCAGTGTGTTTCCAGGCTTGTCTGCTACCCAACTTTCCGGGATTGGTTGCAGTAGCTGGAGATTTTGGGAGCATCTCCCTTCCAAGGGGCACATCATCAGGACCTGCAGCTGCCTGGAGACCTGCAGCCTGATCCGAAACACTGCTTTTAAATGTTGACCACAGGGAAGGAGAAAAACAAAGTGGAACTTTATAGCAAAACCTCAGCTCTGGTAAAAGCCAAGCAGGACCAGGAGCTGCAGCTGCAGCCAGACAAGCTTCACACACTGGGTGCTTCAAGTCTACTGCTGGTGGCTGCTTGGGGCTGAAAGGGGTGGTTTTAATTTTAGTCTGTAATAAAATAAGCCCTCTTTTTCTCTTGGCTGTCTGAATTATAACCTGCCTGGCACTTCATTATAAACACATTTTTTCCATCTTGGTACTGGTTTCCTGCCATTTTATTGCTTTTAAGATTCTATTTTTTGTTTTATTAATCTCTTTCAATCGATAGAAATAATCCTGTTTTTAGCAAGCAGCAGAGGCAGACGTGAGTGATGTCCTTTTGGTGGGAGCAGAATGGCTTTCAGAGCATTTGGGAAAGGGGAGGAGCAGCTTTTAAATCGAATTTTCAAAGATCTCTAAAGCATAACGAGCTGCTCAAGACACGTAGCCATGTCTCCCACAGCCCTTAGCTCCACAAGTTGGGATCCCAGCATCGTACTAATGCAAGTGCTTGGGATCCATCCTCTGGTGGTTACTGTTGTTCTTTGTCATGCTGGTAATTAAAAAACACCTCCTCAGAGCGTCTCCACCTCTTCTGGAGGATGAGTTTGATGGAAGAAATCAGAATGATCCTTTCCAGGGTTTACCATGGCAAGGATTTTTTATTCATTTCCCATCATTTCCCCCCTTCCAGTTTGCTCTGACAGCAATAAAATGAAAGGGAGAATTGAATTTGAAAAGAAATTGCTTAGATGATGCAGCACCAGACAGGTGGCTCTTCCAGAAGAGTCGCTCTGGGCTGGGTTGGCTTTACTCCCAAATGAGAGATGAGGCAGTCGAAGGACAGCAAGTGGCACGGGGGCTGCGTGCCTGGGGTGGACAACCCCTTTGCTGTCCACCCCGTGGTGAGCACGTGGGTCAGCTCTGGTGCGAGATGGAGATCGTTGGGGTGCCCTTGGACTCCACAAGGGTTTGAAGTCAGTAGATCTGGGTTATAAAGGCTGAGTTTTGTCCCTCGTTGCTCTGTGACCATGGGCATGTAGTTTAAGCTCTCTCAACCTTGGGAAAGGTTGGTGAAGTGTGGTGCAAACACCCAGTAGCCCTGAGGGCTGTTGATCAGAGTGTGGTTTCCTGGTTCCCAGACCAGGGTTTAATCCACTAGATAAATTGGTGGAGCTTACTCTCTTGTGGTTTTCTTCTTGTTTGTTTGGGTTTCTTTTGTTTGTTTTGGCTTTGACTTTGGCTTTGTGGTTTTTTTGTCTCTTTTCCCCAGGCAGAGGTTTTGGGGACAGTTTTGTTCCAGCAGCTCTGTCTGGAGACTTCCAGTAAGCAGGCACAGCAAACTTTGGTACCAGCAAGTCCTCTGTCTGCTGGGACAGTGGTGGTCGGATCACGCTGAAGCTGATTTGACCTGATAGCAGCCAGCTTCACTTCTTGTGTCCTCTCTTCCTCACCAATCATCTCCTCTGCCCTGTTACCTGATTTTATTGTCTTTATCCACAGCCCATAGGGAGTCTTGAGAATATTTGGCAGGCTACTGCTTTAAACCTTGGTGTAGTAGATGCTGCATTGCCTGTATTCTTAAGCAGTAGCTCTAAAATTGCCTCGAGGTGAGGTACAATGGGATTTTTTTCTTATGCTGCAGTTTTGATCTTTGCCTGTATTCTTACACAATGGGAGTGTAAAAATGAGTCCAGCATCAACATCAGTTGCAGGAGGGTTTTGCCCATAGACTGCTTTGGAGGTGAAAGAGAAGGGATCCTATGAAGATAGTAATTCAGAATAAAGCAGGGAAGAAAAGTCCATTTCTCCTCTCTTTATTGTTAGAATCCAAATTACTTTCTTCATGGTGTTACCGAGGGCCAAGGAAGTCTAATTATTGCCTTTCCTTGCTGCAGAATGAATGGGAGAGGATAAAACCTGGTACCTTTGAGTGGATGCATCTCTGGTGCGTTGCTGCCATTGGAGAGTTGCTTTATTGTCTGGCAACAGAAGGTCTGCCTATTCATTTTGAGCTTTTGTCACATCTTTTCCATGAAGATGCTATTGCATATGAAAGTCTGATTGATATGGTGGCAAAGGTGAGGAGGGTAATAGCTTTGATGGTAGCTTCTGAAGCAAATCAAAATCCTTCTCAAAGATTCTGTTCAATTTCATGCCGAGGGTCTGGTAGCACTCCAGGGATTCTTCTCTCTGCTATTAAGCTTATAGCTATGAAAAAAAAAAGAATGTTTGCCTGTTGTTGTGGGGTTTTTTGTTTTGTTTTGTTTCCTAATGGGATGTTCTGCAATAAGAATGGAAAATAACTGCTGCTCTCTCTTTCTTTTTCTCTCTCGCTCTGTTTCAGGGATCCTCAATGCATTTCCTTGCCATTATTTAAGGAGCCTTTACTAAAAGCCTCTGGACTGTGTTTCTGAGCGGACAAAAGATACTTTTTGGTTTCGTATTCAAAATGCTGATAAAGGAATATCGCATCCCTCTTCCCATGAGCGTGGAAGAATATCGCATCGCGCAGCTCTACATGATACAGGTCAGTAACGGGTCAACGTGGGGCTTCGTGTGGAGAGTGGAGGATTGCTGCAGAGTCAGATGTTCTAAATCCCAGTTTTGCTGTGTGCAGGAGTGGAAGGGATGGGGGGGAGTTATACAAACTTCAGTTTGGGACTTGCCTCCTCTTATCCTTGCATTAGAGAACCTGTGTTTGACCTGTGTGGGGAAATGATGGCTCGTGGATAAGCTTCTCGGGTACCTCCCTGCAAGTGATCAAGCTCTAGGGTTAGGCAACCACTATTTCCCAGTTGGGCTGTGGTAACTGGTCATGCCAGCTCCAGCTGCAAACCACAGGCTCGTGCTCTTCTGTTGGAAAGCAACGGTCTAGTATAAATTTGAGAGAGTAATTTAAAGGCATAACTTTGAGTTGGGGGGATAGAATCTAGATGTAATATTTCTTTGCTGATGTACCACTATGAAACAGATACTAATCAGTTTCAGCATGAAATTTAGATTATTTTTAATAGGCTTCTGAATACTGATGGGAATTTTTCTTGAATTCCCTGTCTTCAATAAAGCAGTTAATTAAAATGTTGAGTTTTTGTAATTCAAATCCACTGTGCCCATATTTTTTCCAGTGTTTGAAATCCAACCAGGAGCATTTTTAAAAGGAAATGAATGTAAAGTGTTATTTCATTGTCCCACGCTTTAAATAAAATTTAATTTTGCTCATCCGGCAAAACACATCCAATATTGAGTTTGCAGTTGAACTCTGCTTTCTGGGGCAGGATGAAGCGATGGTAGAAAAATCTGTTTGGGCATAAAACCTAAAATTAATTAAGGAAAAAACCCAAACCCCCAAAAGCAAAGCAAAAGCACAACTCCCATTTGTCCCCTCACCATCCAACTGTGTTCCTTTAAGGACTCATGCACTTGGACTCGACTGTTAAAACAGCTACAGTGTGTGTTTTCCACTCATAACAGTCAAATACTTTATTTTTTGACACAAATGTGCAGTCTTTCTAGGTTTTTAGCATAAATGAGCAACCATCTCTTCTTAGGTGGCTTCATTTTTGTGTATCTTTTCCCATGCTGTAGCTGCTTTGATTATCGTTGTCATTATTTTGTTACAACTTTGTCTTCCAAAACTGGCTCTGCTGTTTTGAACAAAGAGCTGGGTGATGGAAGCAGTGTATTAGAGATGCAGAACTCATCAGGGAGCAGCACAGTGAGCTGATGAAGGAGGAGGAGCCCACCTAATATAACGGAGGATGAATTGTTAACTGGGGAGTGTCTGTGAAGGAGCCTCCTGCAAGATGTGGAGGGCTTGGTCAGGGAGCTGAAGTTGCTGGTTGCTTTCAGAAGTTAAACCACTTTTATTAACGCAGGACACTGGATTTCACTTTGTTCACTTGACAGTGATTTTGGCTAGATCTTAATGTCAAAGGACAGGATAAGCCATTAGGGTTTCATGCAAGGGGCACTGGCTCAGGAAACCAGTTTAGACACTGGAACGGACTGGCTAGGGAGGTGATGGAGTCACCATCCCTGGAGGTGTTTAAGGCAAGATTGGATGCAGTGCTCAGTGCCATGGTCTAGCTGATGTCATGGTGTTGGGTCATAGGCTGGACTTGATGATCTTAGAGGTCTATTTCAGCCTCAGAAATTCTGTGATTCTGTGAAACTACTCAAGAAATTACCCCTCCAAACTGCCATCTGGTTTTCTGGTGCATTGATACGCAGCAAAAGAAGGTTTCTTCTTAGACCAGGTGCATTATCTGGTGTCAAACCAGGTCTCTGATCTTCCCCCACTTACCTGGGGTAAGCTGGAAGTGCTGCATGTAGCCTAAGATCCAGGTGAGCTAGAGAAGTGCATGACAAGCAGGTGGAGATGCCCCTTAAATTTCAAACAGGTTAGTATAAGGTTGCTCTTTTAAGAGCAAGCAAATAATTTTCCCACATTGTGCATCCTCCAAAGTGAAAGTTTTCTGCAAGGACCTGAGAGATGAAGCAACTTGCCTTTGCAGTTGCTCTGGGAACCTGCTCTGGGGAAGTAGTTCCTCAAAGCCATGTGGGCAGGGACGTTCGGGCTCAAGCTGCAGTTCTGCAATCCCTTTTCAAAGACATTTTCATGGAGGTTTTTGCTTTGCAGTGGAAAATCCTTTCATCTCCTCTCATCAGAGAACAGTCCCTCCTTCTTAGAAGTCTTAAAAATTTCCACCAGATCTGATGCAAGCAGCATCACACCCAAGTAGTGAAGGATCCTTCCATTAAACTGGGACAGGCTGTACTCCTGTTGACTGTGTTTACTGGGTGGGAGAATTAAAACTCTGCAGTACATAATCCAGCATCTCTGCTGGTTCTCTGCGCCAGTAGGCAGGCGAGACGTGCAATAAATCATTGTGTGTTCTTCTGTAATTCTTCTTTACGTGAAGCTCTCCGGGCTGGTGTGTAAAGCTGTGAGAAGTGAGGCAAGTGGCCTGCTGCTTTGCTTTTGGAATTAATTTGGGGTTGAAATTTGAAGGTGGGGGAAGGGGAGCAGTGAGTCTCTTAACTGTTCCTTTCTGCCAGCTTCCAAAATATTATCTCCAGAGATGGTGGTTTCAGTACTTTAAGTAGCACTTAAATTCTTCCATAAATAAGTTAATTTGACATTACAGCAAAGGGCTTAATGTTCCCTTGACTTGCTTGAAGCCCAGCAGATCTCAACTGAATTGTTTTTCTCTATTAAATTTGAGACTATCAATATCCATATCTTCATGGGAAACCTCTCCCACAGTGTTGTCAACGTCGTCAGGCTGGGAGCTCTCGCTGCATTAGCCTCAGAGCAGTCAGGTCCTGGCTATTCCATATGGACAAGGGGGTTTTTTTGCATCATTGCTGAGATTTTGTCTCTCTGGCTATCCCAATGAAAACAGATTGATTATTGTATCGGAGCTCAGAACCAGTGATCTTCCTTCCTACTGTGACCTGGTTTTATTCTGGTGCCTAAAGCACCAGAATTTAACTATTTCAAAATAGTGAAATCATTCTTCGTACCTCTTTTCTTGCAGGGTAACTTCTTCCAAAAACCTGTGCATGCATTTAAAAGTCTGTTCTGCTTCCAGGGGCAGGAGATCTCCAGATAAACCCCACCTTGAAGGATGCCCATAAGACTGGGAGAGCTGAAGTTTGATCTGAGGAAACTATAGGCTCCCCTCTTATCCTAGCCTAAGCAGAAAGCAGCTAGAGATGAGTGATGAAATGATTTTTGTGAAGCACAGGTTGCTTATGGAGGGGACAGCTGTAGGGATTTCTTTTTTCCTGCAGAAATGTTGAACTGAGGACTGTCCTGGATGTCTTCTCTGACTTGGAGCATCACATCTCAAAGGCACGTGTGGTATTTCTGTCTGTGTGAGGACTTTGAAGCCTGTCAGGCAGAAAAAAAATAGAATGATTCTGTATTATCCATTACCTAGATCTCTTTAATGAGTCTCTTAATTCTTCCTCTTCTAAGTGTCCTGCATATTTGTGTCTCAACAGCTCTTCTTTCCTGTAACACTTGCTTCCTTATGTTGTGTGGTTAGGGAACCTGCCTCTCCGTTCTGCCCCAGAAACAATGCACACTTTAAGTCTCTATCTCATAAAAGCTTTATTCCAAGATCAGAATGCATTTATCAGAAGGATTAGTATGTTATTAGCCAAAGGTCAGTCCATTTATCATCTTAATATCATTCATTACTTTAGTTCTATGTGCCTTCAGATTCTGAGAGACCGTTGCCTTTCTGACCCTTATGTCAGATGACAGAATTCCTCTTGTTATTAAATATCATTTTTGTATCCGTGTGCAGAGCTTCCTTTATCTGCTGTAAATAAGTCCAGTCTTCAGTTTCTCCATGCACTTTGAGTATTTGTGACCTTCCTTCAAAGATAGTGCACTTCATAAATATTCTGATTGACTTTTGAGGATGAGACTTATTTGAAGATGCTGTGTCATCCTAATAAGCCAATAACATTGATACTTTGTCATTCAGCACTTCAAGGGTCCACAAGTGGGGAAGGGCTCTGGCCTCTGTTCGAGGCAATCTGTTAAAGATGCCCCATCTGCTCAGCTCTGCCTGCTGCAGTCAGGCAGGATCCTGGGAGGCGAGGGCTCCTCTCATCTTTTAACATGAATCTCTCTTCTGTGGTCCCTCAGGGCTCTGCATTTGTTGCCTGCCCTGAAAAATCAGAGCATGTTAACAAGCGTCTGCAGTGCGCTGTCCTCGCCTGTCGTGACTGCTGATGAAGTGCCACCAGTCACCTCCCTCCTTTCCAAAGGATTAGCATTTGTCCATCTTCTCAGTCTCCAGACCCACGTGCTGTCCTATTCAGTCCTTCACTTAGAATCATAGAATGTTAGGAGGTGGAAGGGGCCTCTGGAGATCATCAAGTCCAACCCCCCTGCCATAGCAGGATCACCCAGGGCGTGTTGCACGGGAACAAATCCAGAGGGGTTTGGAAAGTTGTCACCTTTCAGATATTGATAGACATTCATAAGATCCCTTGTGTGGAGCTCTCAGGTGGTACCTTTAAGAGTAGACTTTAAAAACATGCTTGCTGGTGGTAATTCTTGAAGCCATGCCCTGATAATTGAGTGCAAAAGTCGTGTCCCTTAAACTAGAAGGCACACTTGGCAGTTGCCATCAGACTCAGCAGATGGTGAAAGATTGATTGAGTGGGGGAAAACAAACTAACCCTTCATCTCTGGACACTGGAAAACGGGATGGCTGATTATTTTTGTTCCATTTGCAGATGCCTTGGCCATCTGGACAGATAGACATATATGCTTTAAATTTAAAAGCAGGTGACACTGCTGACAACTCCTGAGACCCTGGGAGATTCACAAGTCTAAAAGCAAAAGCCTGGTTGAAACTTTTAATTGCTGTGCTGCGTCCTTAAAAACTTGTGACTTTTATGTTCTCTCTTCTGGTTTTCATCTCCTTTGCTTTGTGATTGGGAGGGCTTGTGTGCTTTTGAAAGGAGGAGACTAAGACCCTGGCAGTTGATTAGCTTTGAGAACAAGGGTGCTACGTGTACATTCAGTGCTACCAGACTTGTGGTCTAATTTGCACAGGCAATGGTGACACCCACAGGGGTTATTATTTTGGGAAATCATACAGAAATAGCAACCATCTTGGCTTTGTTTTTGTGGGGTTTTTATCTTGTTTTGTAGTTATCCTGGAACAGTTCTTCAACTGGCTGTTATTCCATGCCTAGTGAAAAAAAAAGATTGATTTTAGAGTGGTGAATGATGTTGCCTTGACAGTTCACACATGTTCTCTTTCTCTTAACAAAACTGATTGAAGCTGAGGTTATAACACAAAAATTATTTTAAACTTCCTATTTGTAGTGGTTTTAATACAGGATGCAGCACTGACAGTCCTCCTGGGTTTGTGGCTGTCCAAAATCCTTTTCCCATCTCTCTTCTTTTTATTCTTACGAAAGAAGATTTCTGACGTGTGGACAAAATCTTGACTGTTGACCCAGATTAGGTTCTCACTTTGTCATCTACCTGGAGGCAAGTAATGAATTAAGCATTAGGAAAACTGTGGGGATTTCTTGGAGGCAATGCTCCAGTATTTTAGCATACAGCCCGTTCTTAGTGAATAATTGCACTGGCTTCCTAAAATCTAAGGGATGTAGTTTGAGGATCAGAATTGATCTAAAACCCTGAGTTGAAATTTCATCTCTGACTCACAGTGGGCAGCTTGCTTTAAACTAGGGACAGTAATTCTCACACACAGTGTCTGTGGGATAGTTAATACAGTGAAAAATCCATTTAAAGACAGGGAAGGAAGCACTGAAGGTAAGATGAAATACTGGGTAGTACACATTTGAAAGATGAAGCATGTGGGGTAAACAAGTTTGAGGTATCTCCATAATAAAGCGATTCCTAATTCATGTGCCTCTGGCACATCCAGCCCTGGCTCTGTAGGAGTGTGACTGGGCATCTTTGTAAGGCAAAATGATTCATGAGTGGCCATGAGAACGGTTCTCTTAACGCTGTAAATTATTTATAGTCCTGCACAATTGATTGTCCCCAAAATACCCAGGTTTTGTACAAACAGCTTCATTAATATCTCGACCTGGTTCTAAATAATGCAGCGCAGACAACATTTGTACAAGTTGATGCTGTGCATATTTCTGCTCTGTCTTGCAAGGGTCTGCTGCTGGCAGCCTGTCCTGCTTTAACTTTTAGGGTTTGTTTGGTTTGGTTTGGTTTTTTTATGAGGGTATTTTACGTTACCAGAGAAGCATCTTTACCAAAAGAGATGCAGTGCAGGTAACCTGCACCTGCTTGGGTGAGAATGGTCCCTTCTTCAGGGCCTCCTCCTTGCTCAGCTTTGTGCTGCTTCTTCTGGCTGGGAGTCTTGCGGGATTTAGGGCTGGAAACACAGGGGGAGGAGGCTCTTGCAGCCTGGGTGCTGTGCAAAGTGCCATGACCCCTACCCCAGAGAGCTCTCAGGAGGCTGAAGGTGTGTCAGGAGCAGATGCAGGATCTCCTGGACACTAGCATACCTCCTGTCAGAAAGCAGAGCTCCATGTGGTTCACTTTACCAGGAAGACCATTCATGGGTGACATTGCCTTTCCCTTTGAGTCCAATATCTCCTTGGAGGCATTAGCCAGTGACTGAAGCACAGGACGAGAGGCCAGCAACTGCACTGTGATGGTCCTAATTGGTGCTTGGTAAACTTGAGGAAAGAACCCCATAATATCTCTGCTGCTGGCAGGGAGGTGATCAGATGACAGCTCCTTGCAGAGCTGGGAAGGACCCAAAGGGGAACCCTCCTGGAAATGGCAGCTGTGCAGCACTAGGTTGGGAAGACAGATGCTAACTGCTTTATGGTTACTCTCAAAATCCTCTACCAAATAAGCTGATGGGTTTGGATGTCCCCAATGAAACCAGACTGTCTGCAGGAGAAAGGGCAAAAGGTACTTGACTGTCCTGATGGCTCGGAGCATAAGCCTCCAGCTGCAGAGTTTGTAGGACACCCACTCTCCTGCTGAGACCAAGTCACTCATAGCTTCCAAAACCAGTGCTGGGCAGGGATGTGAAGGTGGTTTGTTGATCTGTAAAGTGAGTGGTCCTGGAGGAGACTGTGCTCATGGTCAGCAGAGTCTTAGGTCTCTGTGAAATGTCTCCATACTGATCGAGTTGTTGTCTTCAGCCCTCTGATAGAGCAGCCCAGAAAGTGGCCGTCTTTTCATGGCATTCTGACCGGATTTCTGCCAGGATGGGGAGTCTTTGGATTTCCACACACACTTTACAATTTTCTCTCTTATTTTACGACTCTTTTCTTTCTTTCAGCTGGATTGCAGGAACACTGAAGACCAGGTTTTGTGTTCAGCTGGTGAAGCACCAGTGTTTGGGAGAAGGGGTATTGCCTGGGTGGGACAAAGTACTGCACATTGCCCAGCCCTTGAGCAAACCTAGGAGGAGGATGTTTAAAACAGCTGCTCTTTTTGCCTTTTATTAATAAACCCACTGCTGAGAAACAGATTTTTTTTTTTACCCTTTCCTCAGGATTTCAGGTCATTCCTATGTGCACAGTGCAATGAGGCTTGGACTCAAAGTGCTATCGTAAAGCCTCATGTTCTGATCATTATCTTGTTGACTCAAACTAACCTTCCTGTGCTTAAATAAGTATTGACACTGACCCTTCCTATATTTATTTATTTATTTAACAGCATTAATTGGATTAAAATCGTTGTCATGCGTGAAGGATGCGTGTTGGAGCGCAAAGGGCACGCAGAAACCTCAGCTGTGGGCACCATGGTTACTGGTGACATCACTTGGTCTGCTGGTAACAGTAATGATTTGTGTGCAGCGCTGAAGCCTGAGTGAAGATGGCCTAAACTAAACCCAGTGGATTGCTGATGCAGTCCCATTGCCATGGAAACAGATGCTGCAGTTTAAAGTTGCCAGCATTCATAATGTGGTGCACATGGTATAAACAAAGCCATAGTCTTGTGGAGTCCACAACTTCTGAACGGGCAGGAATGGTGCTGCTGGAGAGAGGGGGAATCTGACTGCAGTTGGACTTGGTTTCCCCTTGAGATAGTTCCAGCTTCACTGTGCACCATGAGCTACAGTAAGCCTTGCCTTTGAGTTACAAGGACAGCACTCCCAAGTCTTCACTGTCCTGCAGCAGTTTTGTTACTGAAGGACTGCCAGTCCCACCTGACGTGGGTTGTTCCTGATTTGTGCCTTACAAAGTGCAGGCTCAAAAGTTCTATTAAAACCCCTCTCTGGAGGAGAAGGGTTCCAGGCTCCTGCATAACAAGAGTAGGGAGCTTCCCTCTCATCCCTGTTTGAGGACAGTTTTGCTGTATTTTGGTAGAGGTCCCTACTCAAGCCCAAGGAAGAAGTCTCTGCAAGGATGCTGAAAAGGGGCTTGAAAGATCTGGGTACTAGATGTCATCCTATCAGCAGCTCTGTGTCTTTAGGTTACTTTCTCCCTTTTCAAAATGTTGATTCCATCATCTTTAACGTGAGAGAACTCAGCTATTCTGACTATGGCACAGAAGCCTTTGCCAGCAAGGAGTTGTGTGTGCTGTTCTACTTCAGCACTCTGCTGCATTAATAACAGTAAGGGTGATTTTTATTTTAATTTAATTCATGTAGCTTCCTGTTTGCTCTTAGAACATTACGCACTGATAAAATTATGGTGGTTTTGATCTGATCAGAAGTTCTTCTTGGCTTCTGTAGGAGTGGAATAGTACCATCTCCTCTGCTCCCTTCTTTCATGCTGAAAAAAGGTTTTTGCTCAAGATCACTCTGATTATGGTGATAAGATTTTAACTTGAGTGTTTCAGGTCTTTGGCATGCAGATTTTGAAATGGTAAAAAAACAAACCAAAAGAAAAATCAGTTTGGGAAAGTATGGTCTACCCTAAAAGTACAGTAGAGCCAACATTTTGTTTTCCTAATCAAAAGAGAGGATTTTTTGATTCCCTGCAGTAAATAGTGCCCATGAATGGTGCCTGGTCTATCAGATATCTGTATCAGCAGGCAGAAGGTTGCTGGTGGTGAAAGCAGATTGCTCGTAATGAATTAGATGTCAGTTCAAATGCTCAGAAAGGAGTGGTGAACAGAACCCAGAGCTGAGTCATGCCGCAGCAAGAGGCAGCTGAAGGAAGATGCACGGGGTAGACCCGAGCGCGTGCACACCGTCGCCGTGTGTTACTCACCTACAATAATCCTCTGCTGGGAAAAGGGGTTAAGAATAAACCAATCATTACTTTCAGGACCTTTGGGTATTTTCCAGTATCTCTCTGATGGGTTTTCTGGTTTTAGGTGCTGTTGAATTCTGGCTTGAAGCAGCGATGGCTGAAACTGTGCATCTGTTGTCATGCTGGTTTATTTGTGGCGTTTGAGTGCTAATATCACCACGATGAGCCTGGGTAGGTGGCTGAGGCTAACAGGCTGCATTGCTTAGAGCCTCTCTCAGCATCTCTGTGAAGGGCTATGGCGTGCAACCAGTCGTGGGCTAACTGGTAACTTCTTCATACATGCAGCTTCTGCTCTTGCACAGTGCTGGCAGGTAGGAGATGATGATGATGGCTTCTAGGCAGCTGCCTGGAGCACATCGTGGAAGGTGGTGGGTGATGGGAAGAAGGCAACACTTTGCAAAACCAATCAGTGAAACCTTTGTCAGCCTAAATATCCAGCTGGAGGTAATTGGGAATATTTTTTCCCTTAACATAAGGAAGAGCTTGAAAGCAAGTAGTTTGTTCCTCTCCCAGCCTATATTTTGTTAGACAACCCTTCACATTTTGTGTGCCTTTACTTTCTTTCTAAAACTGAACAGCAAAATAAAACAAAAAAAATAGATCTAGTTAGTGAAACCAGGTCTTCAAATCTATCCAGTGATGGCAGGAGTCATCCATCCGAAGCAGCTTCAGGCATTTCTGTTCTCTGGTGGATTGCGTGAGGCAATTTAGACTTTCTCTGGTTCCCAAAGGACATGTCTGTTTCTGGGGACTTAACTGGTATTTGTGGTAGTCTTGGCATCCAAAACAATAAAAAAAAAATATAGTAATAGGCCACAGAGAATGTTTTCTTAGCCTCCTTAGCCACAACAGTATGAGCAAGTATGTTAGCAGGGTCCTCTGGGGGTATTTGCTGTCATGTTTTTGTTCAGTGGTTACATAGATGCCTTTACTGCTGTTAACTGAAACCATCAGCCAGCTGGAAACTTCTCCTGTCCATATCTGTGTCTAAGTGGGATAAAAAAAAAAATCCCAAGACTTCAGAGTTATTTTAATGGATTATCCCAGAAGAATTTGTCTGGACTGTCAAAATCCCCAGTTGCCCTAACAGGAGCTGGAGGGGAAAAAAAAAACCCAAAACAAAAAAAAAGTTCTAGTTATTGTTTCCAGACAATGATTTGTGTCTTCATTATTCATGGGCAATAAATTTACCAAACATAGTGCTGTCAGTCTTCATAATTTAAATAATTTCACATCAAAACTCCCATGGGTCATCGAAGTAGGCCACTGGTACTGTGTAAATACATGGCTGTAATGCACCAAGAAACCTCACCGTGAAGCTAAAGCATGTCAGCCTTTTGTAATCACTATCCAGCTTATTTGGATTGAGGGGTAGCACTGTAAATAATAATCAGTGGTAGCTAAGGTGAAATTATAGCTATCATCTATCTTTAAAAGCTAGAACAGTGCCCGAATTGCCCGTTAGCACCACGCAACCCAGCCTGTCTTTGCAGCTCTCTGCAGTACTGTTGCAGTGCTCAGAGTAGTAAGGTATGATTTGAAAAAGAGCTGGAGGAGAAACTAAAATCCTGAGCTTAGGGGTGCTGCTTGTAGGATTTGTAAAGATGCTTTGTGGACTTGCCTGAGCCCCTGTGCAGCTTTTGCTTTCCTCCGGGGCTGAAGCACAAGGAGAAGGACTGGGCTAGTTCAGGATGAATGTTCTTGGTGTTGTGAGCAATGCTGAGTTGGTTGGTGGGGTTGGTTTTGCTTCTAATTCAATGAAAGCAAACCACTACCAGGCAAGTTTAGTTTTCCACAGCCTGACTTCTGTGTTTCTTCAGGATAAGGTGTATCTAAGCACTTTGAGCCAGCATTATGTATTCTTGTTCTGTGAATGCTGTTCCTCCAGCTCTAGAGAGACCCCTCATGTCGTGGGAGTTTCTCTTGCCATCAACCAGCATTCCTTTTCTGAGCTGTACCCACTAGAACAATGCACAAGTCGTTTTAGTCACCTGGTCAAGTGCCAGGTCAAGTTTGCTGGACTGAGGCTTTGCAAGATGTTCTCCATGTCATCAGCTGGTGGCGAGGCACATTTCTGACTGGGGAAGGGGCTGGAAGATCTGAGAGATGATCAACCTGTCTTTGTTAGTGGAAGGCTTTGTTTACAGCCGTTTGTCTCCTGTTGGGAAGGGCAGATGATGAACGGGCTTAGGCCTGCCCAATGTTTAGATGACATTCATGGGAATTAGTCAACTATGATTGTTTTGGTGAGGTCATGTGCTGTGTCCCATGCTATGTTGCTGCGCCAAGAGATTTATTTTAATAGAAGCCTTTAAGTAACTGGCATTCTTGCTAATCATGGTGCATCTGCTTCTCTGGGTTCCCTGTTATGAGTAATTTAATGCTATTACTTTAGCTAGAAGGGATCTGTGTCACCATCTGTCCTGGAAAGCTATTGATGGAGCCGTGCAGAACATGGAGTGTCATCAGCAGTAGAGAGGGACTTCCAGAGGGATGACTGAATTTCCTCTCGTAATGCAATACAAGATGGTTTACTGTGATTACAGCTTAGATACCTTGCTATATAAAAGCTGTTAGCTGTTCTTTGTTTCTGTTGGGGACCGTTCCTCAGATATTTATATAGAGGGGAGGTACGGTTGTGAGTTACGAGAAAGTACCAATAACAAAGGTAATCTGTTAAATAAAGTCTCTGCTTCTCACACAGACGTGGGTCTAGGAGGTTAAAACCTTCACGATTGACCTTAAAATCCCAGCAAACAGATATTCTTTGGAGAGGGCTTCCCAGACACTTCTCAAGCCAAATGCTTTCCTCGTCGATGGTGATTTTTTTAATTGTCATTTCCAGACCTCTTCCTCGTAACAAGTCCTCTTGCATGCTGTAGCTGAGTCACAAGAGCTGTGAAGAGGCTGTGTGGTTGAAAACCAAATTGCTCTTCGCTTCCCTAAGTGGGGTGCTTTAGAAGTGCTGTGTAGTGCAGAGTATCATCCTGGTCTCTCAAGTGCATGCCTTTATTGTCTGAGAAACAGATCTTCTTTTTGTCTTTGTAATTGTACTGTTCACCATCTAACTGGACTTTTTTGGTCCTCCTGGAGCTCACTGTGGCTTGCCACCTTCTCAGCAAGCTAATTGGTAAGCATGAGAGCACACAGGGCTGGGGAGCAGCTTTGTGTGGGTTCATCAGGTGGAGTTTTTCTATCATTGTACCATCCTTCCCATCAATAAGTTCTGTTGTCTTCTGAGTATAAATTGGCCTGACTCAAAAATTTCTGACTCAAAAGACAGTTTAGGATATAAACTTTGCAACTCTGATTTTGTTTTATGTCATGCAGAGGTGCAGCTCTTATTTCATAGTCATCTCAGAAAATGTTCTTGCTGTCTCTTGTCATATCTGATGTAGATGAGTGACAAGCAGGAGGAATGTGTAGGGCCAGAACTTGCTGAAAGCTTGTAACTGAGTGAAAAAGGCTGTAGGCTAGAGTTGGTCATCTGGAAAGGCTGAAGGAGGAAGCACGCCCTGCTCTCAGAATAGGGTTGATGGTCTCCTGCAGGTGTATAGAAGTGAATAAAATAACCAGAAATCACAAGTGGGACTTGAAGTGACTTCCACAAAGCATTCTCCGTTAATTTGGGTTAATTTTCCCCTTCTTCTCTCCCTCACAAAGCATTGGGACCATAGCACCGTGCTGCCCATTGCATCTCCCACGATCTGACAGCTCTGTCTGAGAAGCTGAGTGTTAACACTGCCAGGTCACATGGAAGAGCTGCTTATGGAAGCATTCAGATAAAGAAAAAATTGGCCGATGCTGTAGGTTCACCGGGGGTTCTATCTGCAGGATGAGAACCAGGCAGCTCATCTTCATGCAGAGAGATTTTTTTTTAATTATTTTTTTTTTATCCAAACTGGTCACAGGATCTTGAACCTTCAAACTTATGGTCATGGAAGCAGCTGGCCTCTTGCATGGCCCTCTGAAGAACTCTGTAGATGTGGAGAACTGTAAGAGGAAGGCAAGACAGAGGGCATGTCTCACATGGAACTCTGAAAGGAAGAGTATGAAATTGCTTTCTGAAAAAGAAAGCCTAGAGGGTGTTTTTATCTGTTTTCATATCAGCCATGGCTATTAAAAGAACTCTTCAGTGGTTTGGTTTTCAAATTCAGTACAAGCATTTGTAGATCTGGGGACCCTCTGCTGTGTAGGTCCAGTTTGGCACTGTCCTCGGAGGTGCCACCTCCACTCAGTGCTGTGGATTTCTTTTGGAATTGAAAAACTCTTAAATATCTTTTGATCCCAAATGAGGACCAGTAGATTTGACTGGAATTGCTGGTAAAGTTTTTTTAATCCAGGATTCTACACGTGATAACTTGGCACGGAGAGAACCCATCTTTCCTCTGTGTATGATTTCCACCTGCTTCTGCCATATAATAAAACTAGATCTCCATCATTTCTATCAACAGTCCAGAGCAGATGCTGTGCTATTAGTCTGTCTGACACATTTGCTGTGCCTGCTGGGTTTACTGCCTTTTCGGAGACCTTTGAATTGAACCAGATTTTTAGGTCATCAAGATTATTTAATGTTATTGTCATAAATATTTGTACAGGACTTGGTCAGTGCTTACATAAGAAGCGAAAGACAGTCATTTGTTTTAAGAGGATGTGTGTTTTAATGAACTCTCAGCTGAATGTTAGAAGCAAGCTGTAAAAAAAGTGCTTTTCTTTAGAGGGCTGTTGCAGTTTTAGGGTGGGGAAAAAATGACTGTTTAGATTGTCAGTTATTTAGATTTGTCTGTTACAGCTGTTTAAATTTGAAATCGCTTGAGAGCTCTTTAGAAAGAGGGCTGTTTACTTCTAAATAGCTGTGTTGGCTTATCATCTTGTCCTCAAAAGATGAGAAGCTGATCTCTTGCATCTTATTAATTATTTTCTGTTAAACCATGTTATCCTTTGAATCGTTTGTATGCCAAAAATGTGAGGTTGTTATTGTGTTATATTTCACAGTTGCTTCTTGTATAAAATTCCATTTTTTTTTTTTCTTAATTTCCAAAGTACTGCGCTCTCAAATACAAACAATAACCTCAAAATACTAACAATATGAATCTGTTGTTTGGAAATGATGAAGGTTATACATCATCCAATCTGGTGAAGTGTGTTAGAAATGAATAAATATTTGGTTTGCCTCTAGCTCTTCTTAGAAGCAGTGAAATTCATATTTATTTATTTTTTTATTGAAGGAATTTTTGCCAGGTTTCTCAATGAGGGACAATAAGCCAAAATACGGAGGCTGCCAGGGGGTGCTGTGTGCATTCTGGCAAACTTGGGTTGTTTCTTTTAAATATCTTAATTAGCAGAGCAAAATCTCCAAGCTGTTGTTGGAGAGCTGCTGGCATGCTGGACCACAAGCAACAAGCCCCCAGATCCTGTGGTTTTAGGTCACAAAATAGGCTTTAGTACCAGAGCGCTGTGCCGAGTGTGTGAGGGATTCTTCAGGCTGATACAACACCACAAGAATGTGCCAAGTCTTGTCCTCTTCACCATCCCATCTGCTGATGGGAAGGACATTTGAGCTGTTGGGGTGTTCAGGGGCAGAGCCAAGGTTTAGTGTGCTCTTGGGATGAGTGCTGGGTATCCTGTTAGCGGAGCAGAAGTTGATGTGGTGTTAGATCTCTGTTCAAATTGTCTCAGTGTCAAAATGCAGATTTTTACAGGGTCCCTAAGAAATCAAATCTCTGTTCTTGTGTTGGCCAGATGAGTCTTTAAATCTTTCATAGAATCATGGAATGGTAGGGGTTGGAAGAGACCTCTGGAGATCATAGAGTCCAGCCCCTCTCCAAAGCAGGGACACTCAGGGCAGCTCACACAGGAATGCATCCAGACTGGTCTCAAAAGTCTCCAGAGCAGGAGACTCCACAACCTCTCTGGGCAGCTTGTTCCAGTCTCCATCACCCTCACAGTAAAGAAGTTCCTTCTAATGGGCAGGTGGAATCTTCTGTGCTCAAGTTTATACCCATTGTTCCTTGTCCTATTGCTGGGCACCACAGAAAAGAGATTGGCCCCTTCCATTTGACACCTGCCTTTTCTGCTATTTATAGTTATTCATAAGAGCCTCTCTCAGTCTTCTTTCTTTTGTAATCTCTAGGTCTGATAATCTCATTGCCAGGGTGCTCCTACACTTCTGCTGTCTTTTTGAAGCTCTGCTTAAAAGGAGTCCTGGAAACCATCCCCAGTCTCTGTGTGCTGTGAGACCTTGGTACACACAATGCACCAGAAGGATTAATTATACATTTTCCTCTTCAGAAAAAGAGCAGAGAGGAGACATGTGGAGAAGGCAGCGGCGTCGAGATCCTGGAGAACAGGCCATACATGGATGGCCCAGGAGGCAACGGGCAGTACACTCACAAGGTGTACCACATTGGTATGCACATCCCCAGCTGGTTCCGCTCGATACTGCCCAAGGCAGCTCTGCGAGTGGAAGAGGAATCGTGGAATGCATATCCTTACACAAGGACAAGGTAAAACATTCCGAAATGTGAACTCCTTTCATCTCAGGAATGCGAGCGGTGCCTGATCTGACTGCAGAACTACTTGAGAATTCATGGCTGGTTGCTCTAAACCATGAGCTGTTTTGTCCATCAAAGCGTGGGAAATCTGGAATGGTTTTTATTTAGTCTTCTGTGCCTGCACTGCATGTTCTACTTAACGTTGCAGAGAACTGCAAGCTCAGTGAGGTTATAAATGTACGTGGTGACGGGACAGTTGTCATGTTGAACACTGTCAAGTACGACAGGATTCGGTTGTTCTAGGGTGGAAAGTGTGGGGAGAGAAAAATCTTAATAAATAAATAAAGCTGGTGTTTCTTTTCTGGGAACTGTTGGACTGTCATTTAGCTAGAAAATAACAAACCTATGTACTGTGGGTTTCACCCTGAGAAGGGAAGAAAGCCAGAGGTTCTCTGGAGCCCTCTGGGACCTCCTCGTTTCAGCTGAGTTTGGCTGGGAGGACTTCAGATGCCCTGGAATACATGGCTCTAATACTAGTTACTCTGGTTTAGAGCTTTTGCCCCTTTCCAGGTTTGCAAGTCTGGTGTTACTGTCATCTTTCCTAAGAAAAAGGCTTTAATAGGTATTTTGATTTTTATCAAACATCTCGAAAAGTTTCCTAGTTCTGTTTTAGCTGCTCTTTGAGTAACATTAGGCTGGGGAAAGATGGGGAGTCAGGGTCTGTATACAGGCAGCTGCTCATGACTAAATATAATGGAACTGTTTGACTTTCAAGTGAGTCAAGTCCACTTCCAGTCTTTTTTTTTTTTTATCTCTTATCTTGAAATGCCCATGAGTGAATCATTTGGCCAGGAAACCTGGTGCTTCACAGACCCAGTCTGGATTTTATTCTTCCATAGGTTCCAGGCAGAGGGCTGGGCTTTCCTCTTGGTAGACCTGAATTTCCAGGGTGTCCCTTTATGAGTATCAGTGTCATAACATAACCTGTTAGTGTAGTGAGCCCAAAACTTAGCTCCTTGCTGAAAATTCCTCCTTTAAAACCAGCCTGTTCTGCTAGTCCTATCCTGGAGGAGACGTTGTCAAGTGCAGGTTTTTGTCACTGTCTCTGCAAAGCAAGACAGCACGTTGGTCCCCTCAGGCTTTCTACTTGCTTGATGTCAGCTGAGAAGTTGTTTCTTGGTCAGGGTGGGTGCCCAGGCTCCATTAACTGTGTGGGGTGCCTTGGCATCTTCTCACCACGTAACACCTCATGGGGAGCACACCCTTTGCTGTGAGCCTGGGGTTTTACTAAACCAGAGCTGCTCCACTGATGCCACGTGTCCAAGGCGAGCTCCTATCTTAGGAAGTTATTAAAGAAAATACTTTTAATCTGTACAATTGGTATTTTAAGCCAATCTGAAATAAAACCTGAGTGAAGGCTGGCTTGGATTTGAGGCTGATTTTCTACATCTTGAGAAAGCAGTTTCTTCACTTGCCAAACCGAGCGGGGTTTAGCTGAGCTGCATTGTTCTCTCTTTCCAGGTACACGTGTCCTTTTGTGGAGAAGTTCTCTATTGATATTGAGACGTACTACAAAACTGATCCTGGAGAGCATGGCAATGTCTTCAACCTCTCTGCTGCAGAAAAAAGACAAACCATTCTAGGTGAAGAACCTTTTTCTTGTACTTTTTGCCTTTCTTCTGCCTTCTCTTTTTTTTTCCCTCAGTATATCTCATCTACCTGTCCACCCGGCCACACACCTGCACCCCTCTTGGGTTATATCAAGTACAGTGAAGTCACCTGAATTCTTCTCTAGGCTTGATGTAAATCACATGGAAAACATTTTAATTCTCTGTCAGCAAAGTGAAGTCGATGCCTTCTCATCTTATTTGTGCAGCTCCTGAGGAGAGTAACACAACTAATGATTCGTGGGGTGATAAGTGGAAATAACCATAAAAGAGGAAAATATTGCTGTGTAATTGTGTATCCCTTTTGCTTATATGAAAAGAATCCCTACCTGCACTTTAAGGTGTATTTCATTTTTGCTTCCTCTCCTTTTAGCCCTACCCTCATGCAGGTTAATGCTTCAGCTTCGCAGCTCTCTCTGGAACCTGGGCTTAATGAGCCTTAAATGCATAAGGATTTAATGAGAAAAGGCAAAAGGGAACATCTTACAAAAAGGCAGAGTGTGACAAGTGTCATAGTGACTCCTCTGCCTCTGTCCATTGCGGTCTGTGCCCGTGGCATTAGTCGGAGACGCGGCTGCGTGCCAGGGAGCTCCGGCAGCTACAGCCACGCCGGGCTGAAGCATCCCTTGCTCTGAAGCTTCTGAGCCTGGAGAAGTATTGATCTGGGGCTGACTTCTGGCAGTCCCACGACACAGTGGGACCTCAGGACATCTAGTGGTTGCTCTGCCCTCTTGAGCGCTGCTGACATGCGGGATATGGCAGCAACCTCCCCGTGCAATTTTACTGGAGCGTTAAGTGATTTAAACTTCTTTGTTTTGAACTTTAGTTTGACTGGCCTCATTCCTCAGCCTATCTGATCAGGCTTTCAGTACTGAACAAATAGGCTTGAGTCATGCTGCCTCACTGAGAGGTGTCAGAAGAGCTGCTGTTTCTTGGAAAGTGTGATCCTGCCCTTCAATCCAAACTTCAGATGCTTCTGCTGAGATCCAGGGTGGGGGTTGCTGATCTCAAAACCACATCCATTCACTCTGCTCCCATTTCAGTTTCCACTTTGCCATTGTTAAGTGTCGATTAGGACTCAAGTTAAACTTTGCACCTTCCATAGTACATCTGGTCTAACAATAGCATGTGAGGAGTTACAGTAACCTCACTTGCTGGCCTCCCAAGAGAAGATTTTCAGCAGGTAGTGTTTTTTCCATGACAGAGCTAAGAAAGGGCAGGTGGTTTTAACTGTCTCCAATGAGACTGAGCTGTAGCACTCTGAGTGTTACTAGAAAAGCTGAAAGAGGGAATTTGCAAAAGATCTTTTTGAAGCTGGAAAGGCAGAGTGTGCAGATCTGCCAGGGTGCTGTGGATCTGCAGACATCGTGGGCAAAACCATCTATTTGGAGCAAAGCCTCTGTTTGCTGGAACTGTGTGCACTAGTTCCTCTGGCAGAGCTGATTGCTGCCCAGCAGTGATGTATAAACAATTTAAATATCAGTTGTTTAAGTGTAAGTAAAAAGAAACTAAATTGTTATAATGCTTCCAGTACTTGCTAAACCAGAAATAACTTGTGGGAAATGGTGGTTTCTTCTCTTGTTCAGGAAAAGGAAATGTCTTAACTGCTTGTATTCTCTTTCTGTAGATCCTATTGATATTGTTAAAGATCCTATCCCTCCACATGAATACAAAGTTGAGGAGGATCCAAAGCTGTATAAATCCATGAAGACTAAAAGAGGGCCCCTCTCAGAAGACTGGATTCAAGAGTACAAGAACAACCCTGGGAAATACCCCATCATGTGTGCATATAAACTGTGTAAAGTCGAGTTCAGATACTGGGGGATGCAGTCGAAAATTGAGCGTTTCATCCACGATGTTGGTGAGCATTTATGGTCTTGCAGAGTTCATTCTCAGCTCCTTAATGTTGTTTCTGAATTGCAACCCAAGGTGTGTGCAACCCAAGATGTCTTTGTGAGTTGATTCTCAGATCTGATTACTCTCTTGCAGAGCTGTGGGTCAGTTCAGAAAAAAAAAAAATCATGTTATTTTATCTCTTATAATCGTGGTACATAGGAATGCAAACCACTTGTAGCCACTGAAAGGGTTTCAAGTCCTGTGTCAGCAAGATCTTATATTCTCTTTTAGTTTTTCTTCTTTTAGATAAGGATTTGTCTGTTAAACTTTTGTGAGATAATTTTCAAAATCTGCCAGTTTTCTTAATTGTGAGCAGAATCCTGAAGGGCTGCTCAGGGGAAAGGCTTCACTTCTGAGTCTATAGTGGTTCCAGAAAACCCTGGAGCATCCCCAGTTTCTGTGATAGGGCTGGTGGGTCTCTGTGTGGTCATACATCAGGCTGGGGTACTCAGGGCTCCCCACCTCACTGTGCTGTGACCCACCATGGATCATTGACAGCTCTTGGTTGTGAGTAAATGTGCTGCTTTGATTGACACATCATTCTTAGGTCAGTGCTTTTAAGGAGGTATTGTTTGTGTCCCAGGAGTAACTAAGTGCAGGTGGTAGCAATACTGGCAGTAATTTTTCTTTGCAGAAAATCTATAACACGACTGATACAGTTTCTGAGCTTTGCCACAAGAGACAGGATCTATGGCCAGGTGGAAAATCTAAAGAACGTTATAAAGCAGCATTCCCATCTCAAAAAAAAAAAACCCAAACCCCACAACACTAAAGTGCAGAGCTATGGCTGCCCTCTGGCAAAGAAAAGGCCAAAGACAGACTGTGTCAAGGATGCTACCTGCTTGCTGTACACAGTAAGTCTTTCTGTGTGACTTCTACAGCTGCACTTTCTCTCTGCAAAACTTCTTTGAAGTGCCTGACACCAGTGTTAAGTAATTTTATAACTCAGTCATCTCATGCTCATGAGAGCTAATGAGGAAAGCACTGACAGAGCAGTGGAGAACAGTGTGCACTGCTCCGAGTACTCACAGGTGGCTTTCTTAGAGCTCCTTTGCTTTCACTTTACTCACAGCTGGAAGTTTTACCAGTTACAGCCCATATTCCAAGTGGCTCTCTGCAGTGAACTCCCTCGGTGGTTCGGTGACAAGGGTTAATTCAGTGTATGCTGCAGAACATGGGGGCAGAATAACAACTCCATTGGCTCTGTTAAAAGAAAAAGCAGCATGTGACTCTTCCCAGTGTTCCGAGGTATTTGGCATAGATTAAAATGTGGTCCCTTCGAAACATTGCTTTTGTATTTCATGAAAGATTGCCTGCCATTTGCTTCTTGATTGAGGCTGTGCGGAGAGCCGAGCCAGCTCATTGTCTGCCTTTCAAAAGCCTTTGCCACTCTGTTATAATGATGGCAAATACTGGTTTTCAAAGTGGTTAAGATGCATAAAATCAGAAAAGTCTTTAAGGCAAGAGAGTGAAAAGTGAAAGCAAAAGCTTTGGGTATTTCCAGAAGGTGTGTGGCCTTCCCCTGCTATGGGATAGCCTTAGGGAAGCTGTTAGTGGGTGAGAAAAGTGCCATATTCCACCTATCAAAGACAGCAAAGAATGAGGATGTCTAGGTTGGAAAGATGTGGGCAACATGACTGACCAGGCTTGTATGCTGATCTCAATTTTGGGGTTTCAACAGGTGACCAAAAGCAGATGGAGACCTTTGTGCATTGTGTAGCTGATGGTCAACCAAGCTCTCCTGTGCCAAAGATGTTCTTGTGGGCCAGCCTGGTATTTTTCTCCTGGTTCCTCTTTTTCCAGCTCCTGCAGATTTGTCTTGGGGAATTAGTGAGCTCTGTTGCAGGGTCACCAAGCCAGCCAGAAAAGAGAGACAGAAACCCAAGGGTGGGATCCGAATTCTGCCCGAGGTGGGGAGAGACACTTAATGGAGCAAACGAAAATTAGAGAAGAGGTTGAAAGAAGAACATGTCTGAGTTAAGTGACGGATGGATTGTGATACATAGAAAGGCTACTGAGCAGAAGGAGTAACTCTGGGGGATGATGTTGAAACGTTCTCAATCTTGCTGAGTGCAACAGCCATTTTTTCTGATGACTAATTGGACAGTTACTCAGTGCTTTGACAGCCTGAGATGCAGACTAAAATTGTGGGCTATTAGTCTACTTGGCTGTAATATTTGTATGGTTTCTTACTCCTTTGCCATAGAATTTAAGTTTAATTGGACTGGCACTGCATAATGTTCGTGCTCCCACTCGCTTCCTAATGGTGCACGTGGGCTACGGTTCTTTCACTGGGAACAAGTGCCTTGACTGTGGATGGGTTATTGATTATATACTAGGGCAGAGCCTGTTCCCATCCCAGGAACTGGAGCTTTGTGTCTTAGGCTAAATAAGCCCAAACACTTGCACAGCGATGAAGTGGAAGTGGTTTTAGAAAGCTCTTTAGCAGAACTTGTGCTTCACCACAGGGCTCAAGTGAGAAGTTCAACCAGAAGGGCACTGCCTGTTTTGTCCCTTCAAGGGTCAGCAGGTTGCAGTTAGCATGATGTGGATGTGACCTTAGCATGATATGGATGTCACCATGGGCTTTTCTTTGTGAGTGGTTTGAGCAGGGGTAGGTAGGGGAGCAAGCAGATCCAATTGCAGGTTGCCTTTGATCGGATACATCCAGAACTGTACTGATGAGGTTATGGGATCTGTTGTGACTATCAAGGCAATAGTGTTGTCCAGGGAAAGCCAGGCACCTGTTATCAGCTGCCAGGAAATTGTGAGAGTGCATTATGAAATGATTTGGGTTGTCACCACTGCATATGTGATCGATGGCATCTGAGCAGTTGCTTTATATGGACAGTTGAGAGGCTTTTGAGTGGGTTTGCTGGTGAGTTTGGGGTTGTTTTGCATTTAATTTTTCTACCTTTATTATTTTTTTACCTTCATCTTGAACCCAGTACTATAAACAGAAGTGTTTTAAATCCAGCTAAAGAGTTCTCCTCTCCATCCTGGCTGCTCTCGTGGTCATTTACATTTCCTTTTGTAAGATCAAACTCAACACCACAATCTGCAGGCAAATCATTTACAAGAATCAGCACCTCATGGACGCAGCCAGTCTCTGGGTTGAGGTGGTGAGTTGAAAGGCCAGTGACTGCATTGTTTGCACCCTGCTAGACTCTGCACAGATGATCTTTCTTCCCAGCACAGTGGGAAATGTTATAATTAAATCGACGCATCAACGCCGGGTACTTCAGAACTCAGCATCATGGGCACGTTTGCACGTGTGGGGCTTCCTTGGGGCTTGGGGTTGGGGTTTTTTTTCATTAAACCAAGGCACTGCACGCTCTAGGGAAATAATAGTCTTCTTAATTACTGATATTACTGAAATCAGTACTTGCATCCTTATAAAAAGCCTTTTCTCATTATTTCTGATTGACTGCAGTGTGGGACTTGCCTGCTGAGGCTGTGGGGTTATCCTCCGGTGATGCAGCATCGCTGGCATGTCCCAGGCTGTAGGAAAATAATCTCCAGTCTTTCTGGCTTCATAACTGATGCAGAGGGCTGGAGGCACCAGAGCCGTGATGGTCTGGCATCCTGTTTTCCAAGGAACAGGACTGTAAGGAGGGGGTGATTTGGGCTGTCTGATCAAAGTGATGTGAGCAGCGTGGGTGGGGAGGTCTGTGGCTTGGGAGGAACCAAGCGTGTGACCTGAGAGATGAAGTGAAAGAAGACAGAGAGCAACTTCAGAAGACTTGTTTCCCCTGCAAGTGGTTTTCATGTTCCCTGAGACGTTAGTCCATTAAAACAAAGATACAGAGTTGGTGGCATCTCTGCCTTTACATGGAGAATTTCTGAGGAGCTGATGCATTGATAGATCACGGCTGCATCCAGGAGCACGAGGGGAGCTGCTGAATCTTGGAGCAAACACGGCCTTGGGATGAGAGCAAGGGGGCTGTTCACTTCTCTGTCTGCTCACAGGCTCTTTTCAAAGTGTTTCAAGCAAGGACATCGTGGAAGTGACAGTCCAAAGGATGGTTGTGGTGTTGAGGACTGAATTTTACAGTAAGGGAAATGTTTTCTTGGCTTTCAGTGCGGCTGTGATGGGAGTTTAATCTTTGCATTTAAGCTCTGCTGATTGTCATGTAATGGGAGGTGAGGAGGCTAAAACATTCTCCTGCAGTTGTGCAAAAAGTAATCTGGTGGGGGAAATAACTCTGAATCTCCACTAAGGCTGAAGAGAATGAAGTTGCTGAGGCCTCTTGTTCTGCCCCAAGAAGGTCACGGTCTGTTGGCTCAAACTTGCCTCTCCTGCATGGAGCTCCCTTCTGAAAGTCAGGCAGAGAAATGCATAAAATATTGATATTTAATATTACTCTGCAAATGAAGTTCAGGTTGAGCTGGTCCATCACATTAGCTGCTGACCTCAATGGCTATTTCCTCCTGATAGGTTGTCTTGGGATGGCTGGTGACATTAAGAACTAACCGAAGAGCAGAGCACACAACAAAGTGCCAAGACCTGAAAGAAAATAAACATATAAAAATCAGGTTTTTGTATGTCTAAAAAAAATAACATATTTAGGCTGAACATCATAGAAACTGTGGCAGTGGTGAGATGTAAGATTTATTCCATACAACACTGAAGCACGTGTTGTTGGAAACACCTTAGAAATATTTCATCTAGTGGGACATCCAGCTTTGGCCATGCTCCTGGAAACAGAGGGTGGATTCCAAGGGCCATCTTCCCTCTTGGTGGTGCTTAGGGAGTTCAGTCTGCAGCTCCCCAAACCTAAATGATTTTATTGTAGCCTGTTGATTGCTTTTTATCTCGTGATAGTGGTAGGGATGGTGTGGCCTGTGGTCTTCATCCAGGGTCAGGACAACTGGATGAAGGACAACTACCCTGCCTGCCAGCTTTTTGTCACGGTCTGTTCCTTCTCCAGGCTTAGCAACAGAGGATTGTGGATCCATAATCCCACTGACAACAATTCCTGCTGCTGCTTTTGGCATGGCCTTCAACCCATCTCTGCCTCAGTTACCCAGTAATTAAAGGAGGGACAACATTGATTATTATTTTTTTCCAGATGGGCTCCTGAGGATCATAGAATGGATTCTGTGATCCTCAGGATTCTATGATCCTCAGGATTCATTTGTCAATATTGATAGAAGCCTTTAAAAGCACCGTTACTGCTCTGTGCTGCCATCAGTAATAAACAGCAGTGTGGAGCTTTCACCTGAGCTTTTAAGCAATAATATTGGTTGAAAATCCTGAGTGACTGCACCATTTAAAAACTCTTGCTGGTATGGTGATGTTAGCCAGCAAGTTTAAGTCTTGGAGGAAGGTTTCTGCTGCCTGCTCAGGAGCACTGTGTGTTGATATTTGAGACAGTTCTTCTCTCAGATATGTGATACAGTGAAATGTTTTAAATTGGCTTTACCCACTTCATTTTTCTCATGCAGCAGAAGACAGATGGTATCTGCAAAATAAAGCATCTTTATTCCCTCCCTTCCTTTGCTTTGCATCCCATTATCTCAGAAGCTTGTATTTGTGATGCAGTTTCAGTGATATGTAGAAACCAGGTGCAGAAAGCAGGTTTCCAAGGCAAGGAAAGGTTTTAGTCTTAGCACTGCTGATGTGGGATGTACTTCTGTCACGTAACAGTTGTGGTGGGCTGGGTGGTGTTCCTGAAGGAACCCCTTGAAATTCTCCTGATTAAAAAATAAATAAAATAAATGGGTGGTTTTTGCTGTTGGTGTTGGATTTTTTTTTTTTTTTCTTCTGGAACATACTTCACTTTGAAGGCTGGATCCAACAATTACCGCTCCCAGAACTTCATTGGAGTTGCAGCCATGGTCTGTGCTTGGCTTCTCCTTGGTGGAGCGAGCAGTTGTAAAACACAGTCCTGGATCCTAAAGTAGGAAATCCCTTCCCAAGTTAGAAGCAGTCACAGAAGACTGGCTGACTTTTCAGTGCATGGTTGATTAACAAGAATTGAGAGGGATAAAGTCCACAAAGTGACCAATTTGCCGTGCTGACACTCGCTATACGAAGGCTCTTTATGCAGCTTATAGCACTGTGGTGCTGGTGCCACTGTGATGTCCTCGCCGTGGTGTCTTGAGCTTTTGGGGAGGGGAACCCCTTGACTCCTGCAGTTTGTAGCACTGGTGACAGGGGCGTTTTGGCTTTGCAGGCTTGCGGAAGGTGATGGTCCGTGCCCATCGGCAGGCGTGGTGCTGGCAGGACGAGTGGTATGGGCTCACCATTGAGGATATCCGGCAGCTGGAGAAGGAGGCGCAGTTGATGTTGGCTCAGAAGATGGCCCAGTTCTGCAGTGAAAATGATCCTGAGCAGCACGGAGTCAAAGACACTTCTGGTGAGAAGGATGTTGAAGCCAACACCGTTTCGGCTGTTGACACAGAGGATGTTGCTGGCAACAGCGAAACAGCCGCTGGGAGATCGCTCACCAAGCAGTGGTCTACCTCTTCCAAGTCCTCACGATCCTCAAAGAGAGGAGGTAAGATGCTGCTGCTGACTTGTTCTGAACTGGGAAGAGGTTGGGCTTTTAGGAGGTATGAGTACATCTCCTTGTGGCTGGCACCTCTGGGACAATGCCTGTTTCTCCTGTGAGTCCTTTTACCGTGGAGACCTTCTCTACTGGTGCTGCAGGCTCAGTCTTCTTAGGTGACCTGTTAAAGGTTTGGGAATGTTCCTGGTCATCTCATAACTATTACTCAGTGGCACGTGGCAGAATTCTGGCCAGTCTAAAAAGCAGAGAAAACAGGCTAGCAGTATTGGGTTTCAGAAGAAGACAAACATTGGCACAGAGAGAGTCAGTCCTTGTCACCCAAGAGCCGCCGGGTCCTGGTCTTCCAGCAGCGTTCCCTTTCTGGAGGTGTTGTGAGCCAGTGGGGCTGCAGGTCGCTGTTAAGTGCCTCTCATTTTCCAGGGGACAGCTGCAGCAGACACCCCATGCTCCATGGCCAGGGTTCTACCCTGCTACATGCCAGTCACTTCAGAAGCGGCTGTTTGTCCCCATGGCTGCTCGCCACTGTAGCTCACATGGCAAAGCATCCCCATCAGCTACTGGGGAGATGAAGGCAGGTACCCCCAAAGTTGGGGGTGAGGTCTCCTGCCTTCCACTGGTGATGATGTGTGGTAGCTGTCCAGAGCCCAAAGCTCTCCGCCTGGCATTAGGTGGGACCATGGATCACATTTATATTCTTTTTATATTCATTCATATTCCCTTTCAAATTCCATTCGGGAAGCTTTCAGGATTTTGCTGTTCAAGCCCCACCTATGG
Source organism: Chloroceryle aenea (assembly GCA_013399075.1). Classification (NCBI taxonomy): domain Eukaryota; kingdom Metazoa; phylum Chordata; class Aves; order Coraciiformes; family Cerylidae; genus Chloroceryle; species Chloroceryle aenea. The sequence continues at coordinate 47,276 of VWZY01003698.1, read as the reverse complement.
AAGCTCTGAAAGGACTCAGCTTTGAGTCCTGAATTTCATCAGTCACCTCTCCTGAGGCATTTTTTTGGCTGTACTAAATTCTTCCTTTCCTCGGACCGTTGTTGGACGAAGGGGTGAATCCCCAGTGAGTTCCACGCATGGAAGGCTTGAACCCTCAGCACGTCCCTCTCCTTTTAGCCAAGCACAGCTGATAGCAGGGTAGTAGCTCCTACAGCAAGAAGGTAAAAGAAATCTCCATTTTCCTGCAAATCCCAAGGGGCAGCATTTCTTCCAGGGACGGTGGAAGGGGATATCTGGGTGAGTGAAGCTTTTCCATCTCTCATGTGCACTAAATACCGTGAGTCGAGTCTCCATTTTTATTTACCACTCCATCACCGATTTCATCACGGGGTGAATGAGAGACAAGCAGTAGTTTTACCTTGTGATGACTCACTGGAGTGAGCCCCGGGGAAGAACCTACCAGATGCTTCATAAATCAGTGTATAAAGATGAAAATGCTGGCTACTCTGCTTGCACCAGGGTTTATATCGATGTGCTCGTCTCGTTACGCTCTTTCTCCCAAGCCCCCTCTTCCCCCAGCATTCCTTGGAAGCTGTAGTTTTCAGACCTCTTGAAGGTTTTTTGCTGGGAGCAAAGCATGAATTTCTTTTAAACTGCAGAATGTCTCAGCTTATACATGAAAAAGTAATGAAAGAAATGGATGGTGATGTGCTGGGAAGTACGTCATGCAGATATTTTAATCCTTCTTCATGCTGGCAGCATATTAACATATGGAAGCAAGAAGGGCTGTCTGGCTTTACCACTACCTCCAGCTGAAAAAAGCAATGCCTTTTCTCCCAGAAGATCTGGGTCCTTCCTATACCATCCGAGCGAGACCTCTGGTGACAGCAGGACCCTTGTCACCATCCCATATGTTGTTATAGGCTCTATTTTTAGCAACTATTATGCGAGTGCCTTGATGTCACTCCAGCCTGAATTAACTCTGTTCTGCTCCCCGAGGGGTGGGCAGGGGGGTAGTCGAGGGCTGCTGAGCTGCAATTAAATGACTCTGTCCAGAGTCTCCAGCCTCTTTCCATGTGACAACCAGGTAGCAAAATGCAAAGAAATTTACTTGCACGTTTAACACCCTTAGAATAACACGAAACGGCTCGTGCAGCTGTCACGGGAACCAGAGCCTTTCAGCATCTTTGTAAATGCTAAATGAGAATTTGTCAGTCTCCTCAGGTTTTTTGCAGTGTGAGGTGAGGTGGCTGCTGTAAGTGCTTTGTGTGCACTGTGTGACATGCAAGAGCCATCTGGAAGAGGGGAGAAACCCTCTCACTCGTTCTCTGGACAAGTGCTCCCTTCAGCAGGCGGCTGTTCTCTGACAAAGTTCAGCCAAGAAGAGTTCAGGCTGGATTGTTGCTAAATTATACTGGAGGAAAAAAAAAAAGAAACAAGAAAAAAGCCCTAATATGTTTATATTTAGCCTGGAGGAACTCCGGAGGGGAAAATGAAAGGGAAGAGGTAGGTGTGAGAATGGGAGGGCAAACAGGAGTCCAAAGGACCTGGCTCCAGCAGGACAGCCACTCTGACAGCTCCCTCTGAAGCAGTTGGATAGCATGTTGTTTAAAGTTTAAATAGATCTCTAATACAATTTGTGTGGAAGCAATTTCCTTCCAGAAAAAGAGATTAGTTCTCTCCAGGCTGCTCTGCTTAGCTACCCACCCGAAAGTTAGGGAAGCAGAGGCACGGTTTGTGCGCTGATGAGAGGCATGGAGAAAGCTTCCAATCAGCCTGCTTCCTTCCTAATTGCAAACTTTAAAACCCAGCTGATTTTTGCACGTCCTACTAACAATTATAAATAGCTGCCATTCAAAATAGCACGCGAGAGATCCAAACAGCTTTAATGTAGCATCTTGCTGGCAGGTTCTACCAACTGTAAACAAACAGGCTCTGTAAAGCTGCACACTGACATCACTCCAGCAGCACCAGGCTTTGCTGCTTTTTAATATTGCAGCAGTGAATTTTCATAGAGAACACACGATTCTTCCTCCAGCAAAGATCATGTTGGGAACTCTCCTGCTTGTCGGTGGAGCTCATCGCTTAAAGCTTTTCTGTCTTTTCCAGCAAGTCCCTCACGCCATAGTATCTCCGAGTGGAGGATGCAGAGCATTGCCAGAGATTCGGATGACAGCTCAGATGATGAATTCTTCGATGCACATGGTATGTGGAGCCTAAATCACCATCGTTTTGTTGCCTGAAATGGTGGGGTTGGAGAATGGAAGGCAGGAGGGCGGGGGGTGAGTGAGACTTTTCTGCTTTGTTGGGAGAATTTTCCTTTCTGCCCAAGATGTGTGCAGCTTCTCCAGGCATCCCCAGCACATCTCGTATATTTAACGCAGCATTTCAGGTGCAGTGTGATCTGTTCCAAGGGATCTTGAACTGTCTTAACCTTTGGAGCTGTGTTTTATTTGGTGCTAATGAATGTGGGTAGAATTCAGCAATGCTAATTGGACGATGGGTGTGTCCTAATGATTCTGATTCCGTGGGATGAATTATTTTTCTAATTTATTTTTCCATCAGTACGGGAGGTATGATTAATTGTTCTGTCTGGGCCTGAAGAGCCCCAAGTTTGCCTTGTTTAACTCTTTCTTCTCCTGTTCCAAGAAAGACAATAGTGAATGCAACAAGGTGCTTCAGGTGCCAGAATTAATCGGTGTTGATTCCAGAATTCTCCAAGTAATTTTGACCGTCTGTGTTAGGAGAAAGCTGCATTATTTCTTTTCTCTGTGCGTGTGGGTGAAGAAGCTTTGTTCCACTGCACTCATTTTATATATGGTATTTAATGCATATTTAAGCCTGAAGGGCTCTGTCTCTACTGACAACAGATGGATTCTTCCCTCAGCTTGTAATGCAAATCCAAGGTGTGCTGATGAAGTTGGTGACCTTTTGGTGAAATGCAGTTGTTAGAAGGTGACGCCCCAGTTTTGTAAAGCAGGATTGCACTGGTGTTCAGCTCAAGTTCAGTCTCAAAAAATGGATAGCAGCAGTTCTCCAGAAGGGTTCTCTAAGCAGGTATTTAGACATGCATCTCAAATTCTGGGGTAGGAGGTGGAATTCTCTTGCAGAGTAGTGACTTGCCCAATAGCAGCCTGAATGGCCAGGACGTGTGCATGAGGCAGGGCACGAACGTGTCCCTTGCCTGTGAGGAGAAGGGCCAACTTAGTTTAAGTGTCTCTATTTATTAATGTACATAGCACTTACAAAAACTATGTAAGGGATTTATTGTGGCAATATCCATACAAGAAAAGAGGAGTGAGTCATCACAGTGGCATCGTTGCTATCCATCCTCTCTTTTTTTCTTTTCCTTTTTAATTACTCGGTGATAAAATTGAGATAGAGATGGCTCTGCCTGGGATCCAGACCCCCAGGGAATGCCTGACGTGCTCTTAACAGGCCTGGGAAGGAGACTTAACAAAAATAAGCCTCGTGCCACAGTTGGTATCTGCACCTCTGTTGCAACACTGCCAGGAGCTTGCTAACAGTAAAAGCAGCTCCTCTTCTGCTAGCGCACGGCGTGCGCCCTTCACTGGTCCCCAGCAAGCCACACGGTTGGGTTTGCAAAGTCTGCCTGGTCTGGTGGGCTTAGGAGTTGAAGCCTTGGTGTGGGTGCAGCCCTCTTTTCAGGAGGGGCCTCTCGTTGCCCCATGACCTGTCCCAGCTCCAGGTCTGCGAGCAGGGATGGAGCACCGCTGGCAGCTCATCCTGCCGGGGAGGCTTGGGGGGTCGGTACCATGGGAACTGGTACGGATCAGGATGTGAGTCAACGGCAAGCAGAGTTCCTCAGGAGTGCTTCCCATACATACACACACATTTCCTCACCGTGCAGTGGGCGGAACCTGAGCCTGAGAAGATTTCTTGTCGACGACTTCCCACTCATCCTCGTTCCCTGGCAAACTCTGGTAAAGATAGTGACAAATACAGTACTATCTAATATCCATCCTGTAATAAATGCTGATAACGGGAGTAATATCCCATTCCATGATCACTTGAGCAGCACTAAGGGCTGTAATTAAACCTCTCAAGGAAATAAGTTTAATATTTAGATTAAGTTGCTGGAGGAGCTTTGAGTGCAATCTTAATTCTCTGGCAGCGTGTGTGTTGCGTGCTTGTGCTTTCCACTTGCTCTGAACAGGTAGCCCCATGCTCCCTTCTGCAGGGAAATGGGGATTTACTCAGATTCTTTCTCCATAGCTGAAAAAGGAAATGGCATGCTGATGTGAAGTTTCCAGGTTGCTCTCTTTTTATGGTCAAACTGTAAATAGAAACTCCTAAAAATAATTGGTCTTTGCTTGGCTCTGCACTTCATCCTCTGCATACATATATTTTGTTTTTTACAGCTAGTGCTCAGATTTGCTGAAAAGATGAATCTATTTCATAGTCTTCTTGTTCCCCATCTGAGGATTTTTCCATCTAATTATTTTCTTAGTAACTGTACAGCAGCAAGGAAGGGGAAATCCTAGTCTGGGACTCTGAAGATTACAGCTTTTAGATCTTCAAGACCTCTGTAATTACTGCTGTTATTATTACGTTTATAACTCTTTATTAAATTTACAAGCCCAAAATTTTCAAGAAAGGAATACTAAGAGCAGAACAATAAATAAATTAGAAAGCACTTAACATCTGTAACAGTGGAAGAGGCATCCTCAGTGTAAAAAAAGAGAAGGGGTGGGGGGGGAGGAACCAGCAACACACACTGAAGGCATTCTTAAGACTTGCACTGATGTTCTTTCATTTCTCATGGGTTCATGTGGGAGCCCTGGGGTCTCTCTGCTCCTCAAGATCCTGCCAGGATTGAGCATGGAGCATGGAGGCTGCGTGGTGCCCTTCCCAGCTCACTGGGGGTCTGTGCTCTCACCCAGTAAAGGAGCCATCAGGCTGCTCCTGTCTCACAGGACATAAATATTTTTGTGAACCCTTTCTCAGCTCTGGACTGGCTGCCCTGTGTTCTGGCTTGGGCTGTGAGTGAGCTCAGCATCTCATGGGGGGGAGTCCACACGTGTTGGATAACCTAGCCCAGGCCAGCAGGCGTGGGGGGCGTATTGGGGGGATGTCCAGTGCAGGCACTGGGATGAATTCTACAGCTGCTGATGGCTGTTCAGCGATGATTCCGCAGGGCTCGGATGCTGTTTCCACAGGAATGTACCAGCAAAGACCAGTGAGCAGTCCAGGCTGGACCCTGTCAGTGTCAGGCCCTCACTGGGGTGATGAGGGCTCTGCAGCCCAGCCCCACGTGGTGTGGGCACACAGCACAAGCCTGGCTTCCAGCATCACCCACCTGACAGCCATCCCTTCTCCCCTAACCTGGCATAACTCCTCTGATGCCTGCTGAAGAGGGAGGCTCTTCATCTTACTGATGTTTTGGATACTACCGTGGTGTGAGAGACAAAAGGGCTCTCCTTTTCTATGGCTCTCCCTTTTCATTACACTTCTAGGAGCATAAGATTTTTGGGACCCTTACTCTTTATCAGCTGTAGCTGAACTGAGCCAGGGGATGTCAGCAGATCCTGAGCTAGGAGGGAAATGGGAGACACAAGCACTGAGTGGGATCAAGCAAGTCTCATCTCCTAAGGAAATCAGGCTAAACATAGCCCAGGGAGTTCACATTTCCTTTAGTGCTCAGGCTGTTTTAGGTATTCAGTCCTGTTAACAGCAGTGTTCCTTGTCACTGCTTCCCTCAAAGACATCCTGAAGTTTCAGACAGGTCTGGGAGGATCCCAGCAGCAAATGTTGCTTTGTCCTCTCCTGTACTGGAGCCTACTGTCTGCTTTAGCATCATCAGAAAGTATGGCAAGAAAAACATAAAACTGGGTACCTGAAATGGTAGCATTAAAAATCCATGTAATTTTTTTTTCCAGGCTTTGGGTGTTTTGTTTGTTAAAAACCTACAACTAAAACATTGTGTTTACATCTGAATAGGTGCTTTGATTTCTGTAAGACAAAAGCTGGTAAAGTATCATGTTTTATTTTGGCTTAAGCTATCCAAATGTTTCTAAGATTACGTAGAATTGTGGGACCTTTTATTTAAAATTCTGTTCTGTGCTCATGTCTGTTTAAATATTTGTGTGTGGGGGAGACTCTGAAAAAAAAATCTGCTTTTATTTTTTTTTTTTTAAAGAGGACTTGTCTGACAATGAGGAAATGTTCCCGAAAGAAATAACGAAATGGAGTTCCAATGATCTGATGGATAAAATTGAAACCCCTGAATGTGATGACGTCCAGGGTAATTTTATTTATTTATTTTTCTCAGTAAAAACTGCATGTGATATTTTACAGGATTTCCAGGCAATTGTTCCAGCCACATTTGGAAAAAAAAAAAGGTAAAACTTGTTATCCTCATCGCACCACAGGAGAAGCTGAGACAGACATAAAAATGACTGCCCAGTGCTGCTAAAAAAGAATTGCCCAGTGGGAGCTGGGATAGCTCTTGATTCTCTTTTATTTTCTGTGGTGGTGAGGCTCCTTTGTGCGACAGCCAGGATTCTCTGGGATAATGATGAAATATTCCAGCTCCCTCTTGAATGACTTGAATTTCTCCCGATTCTTCTTTTCCTCTTGCTCCATCCTTTGTCCTTGCCTCTGTCTGTCTGGAGTTTCTTTTCTGCTTGCAGTTAGGAGATTTTTGTGAAAGGCAGGTGGCTCCTCAGCCAGCTCCATTCGTGGAGCAGCACAGGGGAAGATGACACTTGGGCTTTCTGGTGCAAAGCTGCTCTGTGTAGGCACAGAGGTATGAACGCATCAGATCTCTGCTCCTTCAGCATAGTTAAAGCAAGTCCCTTTTTTTCCCACAAAACAATCATTTGTGACAATTGTACAGGGCTCTCCCATTGTTGCCATCCTTAATAAAGCAGAGATACAGGATTGCTGTCAGGAGAGGAGCTCACTGATGTCCTCAGTGCTTGCCAGGGTTATGAGAAACTGGGAAAATAAGGGACCTGGCATTGCCCAGGCTTCTCAGGTGGAAGGAGGCAGCAAGGAAGGAGAGGGCAATTTGATGTAGTAATTAAAGAGAGGGGAGGCAGAAAGGGCCGAGAGGCACTGGCACAATCAGTGATTTTATGGAAGATAATCTTTGCCAAAGAGCATCTTGCAGCGTTGACATTTCAAACCTCTGTGCCTCCAGGTGACTTGTATCACGAGACATCCGCAGAGTACCACGTTGGCTCCAGCGTGGAGAGGCTCAGCATCATTGAAGTAAGTGCTTTTGCTTTCTTGTCACGAGATCCTTTGTTGCAGGATTCTGTCTGTGTGGGGTGTGTGGAGTAAACAGGTCCCTTGCTGGGAGCAGTGCCTTGTCTTTGTGAGTCGTTCTGAGCCACACCAGCACGCTGTGTACTTCTTGCTTAGCTGTACAGGGTTATTTCAGCTGTCTTTTGAACATCATATACAAAATGCTCTGTAGTTCACAGGCAGCATTCAGTATCCAGATGGAAAAAAAAAGTGTTAAATGCCACGGGGATAACTGCAGCCTGAGACCCTGCTGGGTAGAGTGATCCTGCTGACGCTGCAGGAGCCACCGTGGATGTGGGAGCAGGAGAGCCACGTTACAGCAGCACCAAGGTGCAGGCTGTGGCAGTCCAAGTGACAGAGCTCAGCTGTAGCCCAATCTTTGGAGCTGCTCAGGGTCTTGTCTGGAAATCAGTTATAGCTCTGGATAAAATAATAAATAAATGATAACACACCCACCCACTCCAGCTTTCTAGACTTGCTTATACAGACTTTTTCAACTCAGTGTCCTGGTGAGACAGTGCACCCTGGAGTGGCTGAACTCCTCCTGCCCTTGCAGCATCTGCCTGCCTGTGCTGCAGAGGTGGTGCAGTTGCTTGCAGAGTGCTTAAGTTCTGTGTTGTGGTCTATCAGAGACCGTGAGCTTGGTTTTGGATGACTCTGTGTGCCAGGCTGCAAGATCGGGGTGGTTTGGCTTTTTTATAAGAGACTGAGAGCTCAAGGGCCAGGGGGAGAGTGAGTGGCTGGGAATGGGAATGGCTTGAAGATCTCTGGTAGAGCTCAAGATCATTTGGAGAACTTATCTTCCTCAGGAGGCTGTACAAACTCACCCCCCTCCCATTCCTGCATTCATCTGAGATTCATTCAAAGTGAGATGAGAGAGGCAATTATTTGTAGTTGTCCACAAACAGCCTGCTAAAATAGCAGGAAATTCCTAGCCACCATTGCAGTGACTTTCACCAAAATGAAGTGTAGGAATCAAGTGTGTTAAGAGACTCCAGATCTTACAAGAAAGATCTAAATAGCCACCTCCACCATGAAGCTAATCAGCAGTTGCTTGAATCCCTTCAAGAGCAGAGGTTAATGAACTGAAAGGGAAAGGTGCCTCCCAGTGACTGCTGATAAACTTCTGGATGACCCGAGTTTGGTGAGTCAGTGTTGCTCTCTAAATGAGCACTTGAAACACTTGGCTGAAAGCAGAAGCAGAGATGCTGAGAGTGCTCCTCCCATCCTCCAGCCGGGCAAAAGTTCACTTTGCAGGAGCTGTAAACTGGAATCAGGAGGTTTAAAGAGCAGGCATTAATAGAGTGTAATGGTACTAAATAATTAAAGGCCATTCTTATGCAGGAGGTCTGGAAAATCTTTATTACAGACTTGGATGTGAATTTTAATGCTTCTGATGGGCTGTGTATTAAGATTTGCTTTAACATTATCTGGTAAAAATGTAAGCTAGTTGTGAGGCTCCTAATGTGTGCCTGGGCTTGCTTTCCTCCCACCAGTGACTTTGTCAGGGACTCAGTCACTGCTTAAAGGACAACAGGTGACTAAAGATGCTAAAATTAGAACAATTTGCCAAATGGAAAATACTGCTGCTCTCCCCCCCTTCCAAACCCCCCCCAAGGGCTGTTGCTCTGCCTCAGCAGGGAGCTGCCCGGGGTGTTCTCTGATCTTGTCTCTGCTAGCACAAGGGACGAGGCACAGGAGGAAAGGGGTGTTAGGGTGGGGGATTTGAGTCTGTCTGGGAGCTATGGGCCCCAAAAGCCTTGGTAGTGAATAGATATTAAAAATAGTTACCTCTCTATTGTCTTCTGATAGGCAACCAGGACAAATGGATGCTGGATAGGCAACCAGTACTCCTGGGGCATCAGGATTGGCAGGGCACTTAACAATATCCTACTCTGGAGTTAGAATCATAGTTGAGATACAGTTCCCTCCTTCCCCAAACTGCACCCCGTCTCTTCAGGCAAGGAATTGATTCAGCATAATAAGCAAACGACCTGCAGGACCAAACTAAACACCCTTACTGTGTCCATGCAGACAGGTCTTGGCCAGTCCTTGGGTCAAGGGGTCTTGAAATTTTCTTCTTTTCAGTTCCCCTTTTGCAGAAGCATAAGCAAATCTGAAGTCTTAGTTTTAACTTCTGTCATAGGCAAACAGATGCAATCATTGTTCTCTTCCTACATCTTCTTTCCCAGTAACTTGCCACTTGCTGACCAATTTGACCCCGATTGTTAATTTTGTTGAATGTGTTTTACTGTCACCTCCTGCAGCTGAGCTCAGCACCCCAACAGAAAGCAACACCCGTCTTTTATTTCTTCAGTTTCCCCACCCTAGCACACACAAGCCATGGCTTTACTGCTGTCACGTTCCAAGTTCCAATTTTAAGCATTTTATTTAATTCCTGCTGCTCAAGACAGTCGGTTATGCTGAGACTGTGTGTGTGCTGGGTGTGCACATGGGTAGGATAAGGCACCTGGAAGGAGTATCAGGTCCTTAGCTATTGTATCCACGTGCATCCAGTACCTGTTTCCATATATGAAGCACATTCCTTCTTGAGGCAGTTTAGTTTCTTACCCACAAACCTGCCCACGTTATTCTAAAACCTCCTTTCTCCTGTGTTTAGAGACCTGATTTCCAGTCTGTGCTTACTCAGGATGAGTTCAGACTCTTGTGCTTGCACCTGCACTGTCCCTTGACCTAAGCACCTGTCTTCCCTCCCCAGCTTTCTCTGCTCATCTCCACTGTGTTTGAGAGCAGGAATTTTCATTCTTGGGTTGCCTTGTGAAGCAAATCAAGCAGAACTCTCTCAGTCTCTGTTCAGAAAGTCTCCACGCTTGTTGTCCTTTTGTAATCCTTCTCACACTGCAATTATCTTTCTGTGTTGGTGGCCCAAACTGAACTCAGCCTTCTAGCTGGGGGTTTGCCAAGGCTAATACCATGGCTAATACTGTTTCTGCTGGAAATACTGTGCTTCACAGATTGTTGCCTCCCTGGCTGGGCTTGGTATGGATAATGCATTTATTGTATGCAGCATGTGTGAGCTTGGGGAGAAGAAGGTAATAAAGTTTGCATAAAATGCACTTGGACCAAAGAAAACCTCTTGCAAAATAAGCTTTTTCCACTGTGCTCTCCCTCATTCCCATCTAGGATGAATCAGTACAGCCATTACTGCAGCCAAGTAAAATCCATGTCCTCCTCTTGGTTCTCCACGGAGGGAACATCCTGGACTCAGGAAGTGGTGACCAGAGCTCTAAGCAAGGGGATGTCAACACCATCACAACCGTGTTTGACACGGTGATGAGGGTACATTACCCAGCTGCTCTGGGACACATTGCCATCAGGCTAGTCCCTTGCCCAGCCATCTGCTCTGAAGCATTTTCTCTCGTGTCCAGGTAAGTTGATCCCACTGTGTCACAGAGGGGCACGTCTACAATTTCATTCCTTCTTTTTGTTTGGGTTTTTTTCTTTTTTCATTTGCTTCTGTGAAATGTTCCACACATAGTAGTGAAAGCTCTAACTGTGCTTTGAGGATGCACTTTATTAACATACTAGTGAGGCACTCCAGCTCGATTTCATACTTTGTAGTGAATACAGTCATCATGCAGTAAGAGTTTTGAGATTGATTTATTCTAATTAATCCAATAAATACTAAGGCTTTAATTCCTTGTCCGAGGGTTGTTCTGCCAGTGTAAGTATGTTGTCCTTGAAGATTTACGTTTGATGGGAGGGAAAGATTTATTAAGCTCTTGCCTATTCACAGTGGAGTAAATGGCCTTTCTATCTTGAGGCTTTTCTTTAATGAACCACAGTCCTGAGCATACTGTCTGCAAAGAATTTTCCCCACTCTGCATGTTAGCCTGAATATTTCCAATGTCTCTTACCCCTGCAGCCTCAGCCCCTATAGTTACGACGAAGGCTGCCTGTCCAACAGCCAGGATCACATCCCCCTTGCTGCACTCCCTCTGCTAGCAACCTCCTCCCCTCAGTACCAAGAAGCAGTGGCCACAGTCATCGTCAGAGCCAACCAAGCCTACAGTGAGTTCATCAGATCCCAGGAGGGCATGTCATTCAACGGCCAGGTGAGCCAGCCGCGCTTGGTAGCCGCAGCGAAAGGAAGAGCAAGTGAAGCAATTTCCTTCTGAAACTCTCTTTGCCATTAATCTCTCAGGGGGGATGGAAACATGACAGTGTTGAGCCGCAGTAAGAAAGCGGTGTGCTTCCATTGCTTTCTTTCTGAGAGAGAGATTATTGCTTATGTTCTGTCCTGAACCTTTGGGTTCAGAAATGAAGCTACAAAGCTGTGAAGTTCATCAATTTTCAGCATGACACACCTTTCCAAATCAGGAATGCTACTTCTGTTACTAAACATGTTCTCTGCTCCCCTTGCAAACCGAGGCTGTTTAAACATTCCCATCTTTAAAGGACCTTCAGCAGCTCGTGCCCGAGCTGTCACTGAAGTGGGTTTCTTTTCTGAGACTCTGTGCAGCTGCTGCACCCCAGAAGAGACCGTGACTGAGCCTTGCACCTCTGTGAGCAAAGTGACTCTCTAGCCCCACGAGGTTTGAGCTATTGGATTAGCTGTCACATCGCACTGCTCTGGTGTGATTTATCCATCCTGAGCTCCTTCCCCGCCAGCGCCGTGTGCCGGGGGATGCAGACAGCCCCCCCCTACCCAGGGGTCTCGGTGTTTTATTGTCCCTGTCTGCTCAATACCCTTGGAGGCAGCACAACGTTGCCCCTCAGGTCACAACCAGAGGGCAGAAGCGCAAGGAAGCTTGCCTGGAGTAGCACAGGCAGCTGGCAAGGAGGGAAACCAGCTTGGTTTTCTAAGGCTGGAGTTAGCACCATGATCTGTGCTCTGTGTTGCTTTCCCTTCACTCCAGTCAGCTGGTGGGAACAGCCAGAACCCATTAGCTGCGTTAGCTAACGAGAGTCTGCAGGCTACGAGTGGATGTTCATTGACTGAATAGTTTCACTGATGAAAAATCACTGGGCATCCTGTTCCTGCAGCTTTCAGAGGTATAATCCAGCACTCCACTGAAGGGGCAGCTCGGAGCTGGAGTCAAGGGGCTTTTTGTTTTGCTGGTTTTTTACCTTTTTCCTTCCTTCTCTTCTTTTTCAGGTCTGCTTGGTAGGGGACTGTGTTGGAGGAATCCTGGGATTCGATGCCTTATGCTACAGCAATCAGACTGTGTCCGAGAGCCAGAACAGCAGTCGTCGAGGAAGTGTTGTGAGTGTCCAGGTAATGCTGGCTCCCAGTGTCTACTGGAAATAGGTCTGCTGGCCACAGTGCCTCTGTGGCCTCTTTTTAGGAAGGATCTTTTCATCAAACAACAAAGACTCTGTTCCTTATCGAGGGCAGATGTGTCTCGAGGTGCATATTGTCTCAGTTTGGGTGCATTTGCTCTGGACAGGGATGGCTCACCCTCTGGCGTGAGGCATCACCCACACTCTTTGGAAATGTTTTGGTCTGAGATACTGTATTGCCCTCAGCTGGATCTTGAGGTAGATGGGGAAAGGAGGAAGGAGGTGGTTATAATGTGGGTGGGTATATTCCTGACTGAGCTGCTAGAGTGCTGAATCCATGTATTTCAAATCCCAGGATACCGACCTTCTGTCTCCTGGAATAACGGTGAACAACAGCTGCTGTTCCAGTGGCTCTAATCTGGAAGCCAGCAGACACCTCAGCAGGAGCAACATTGATATTCCCCGGAGCAACGGAGAAGATCCAAAGAAGCAGCTGCCACGCAAAAGGAGTGATTCATCAACCTATGAACTGGACACGATAAAGCAGCATCAAGCCTTTCTTTCAAGGTAAGATTTTGAAGGAAGAGAACCTGTAATATTCTGGAGCTGAGATTGGAAACTGAATGTGAACACC
>VWZY01003698.1:12101-34061 GCA_013399075.1 Chloroceryle aenea | reverse complement strand
GGAAGAAGAGAAAAGAACCGTTAATATTCTGGAGCTGAGATTGGAAACTGAATGTGATACACACACTCCCCTCCCAAATGTTGCTTTGTCATCCTGTGATAAGCAAGGTGGAGGAAGTGTTTCAGTGAGATTAGAGGGGTGTAGACTTCAGTGTGCTGTATATGGAAAAAAAATAATCAAATTAATAAGCTCTCTTGTTGAGTGGCAGTGAGAGAATCCAGCTGCTCTGCTGCATCTGTAGTTTAGTGGCAAGAAGCCCTTTATCCTGTTGCTTGACAGCCAAGCCAGGTGGGTAGCTGCTGTTCTGCTGCTCTGCAAGTGCAGGAGAGAGGTCATAAAGCAGATGTAGAAGTCACACAAGGGAAGACGGGGTCAGGGGATGGAGTTGTGTCCCCTGCCAGAGCTGCTGTGTTGCACCAAGGTCATGTTTCAGGTTTGTTACTATCAAAGCCCCCACTGTCATGTTCCTGAGCTTCTTCAAATGGACTTTCAGAAACTTATCCATTAACAGAACTGCCAGAATTTTCACAGCCCATCTTTCCATGGCCACTGATCGTTCAGGGCTCAGTTCTGTAAGGCTGAAGGCTTTTTCTGACTGAATCATCTTCTCCAGTCCATGAAACTGGACAGCCCAGATCTTTTCCTCCTGCAGGCCTTGGGAGGAATGGATTCAGCTGCAACAGGGGAGCTTTAGAGTGGACATTAGAAAAAATTTTTCACAGCAAGAGTAGTCAGGCACTGGAACAGGCTGCCCAGGGAGGGGGCTGAGTCACCATCCCTGGATGTGTTTAAGGGAGGTTTGGATGTAGTATTGAGGGATATGGTTTAGGGGTGAACTTTGTAGAGCAGGGTTAATGGTTGGATTTGATGATCCCAAAGGTCTTTTCCAACCTGAATGATTCTATGAACTGCAACATCCTCTTACTCCCTCTTCCCCCATGCCCCAGGTACTGGGGAGCAAAGTCCCCACCACCGCTGTCTGCATTGCAGTTGTGTCCAAGGCTGTTCCTTTTTGTCCTGCACTGAGCTGAAGGTTTCTCCTGCACTTCTGCCCCTCCTTTGCTGCTTGCAGTCGTTGCTCCAGCTCAGGCACTCGTCCTCCCGTGTCGGGGGCTCTTTTGTAAAAGATCCATAGGAGAGAGAAAGTATCAAAGTGAGTGGTGTTGGTGCACAGAGATCCTGTATTCCGGAAGACAGCTGCATTTACAAAAACCACAATAAGCTCCTCAGCAATTTCCAGCAGGTTAATAAAAGGCAATCGGTCTCTTGTTCTTACCTTATCAAAACAGCCTTCTGTACTACAGGAGAAAGTATGAGTCATGCAAAAAATGTGCTCTTTCTCCTCCTTGTTATTGACCTCAGGGGCACGAACGCAGCGAAGGAAAATGGGCTGGCATCTTGATGCAGTTTTACATCTAGTTTAGAACAAGAGCTGGGCCTGATGTGGGTAATGGATTGCAGTTCCTCATTTCAGATGGCTTTGTCGTGGTCTTTCCTGCTCCATCTCCACAGCACTGTGCCTGCTCCCAACATGAAGCCTTTGGGAGTCCCTGGCAAGGACCGTCAGTGCATCTTTTACTGTTAGAGTTTCAGAGTTGTTTTATTTTAATCTACCTTTAGACTTTGGGTCAAAAGTGAGTCACTTCCCACAGCTCCAGAGCGAGATTTCCTGAGGGAAAGGGGCAGGTTGAAGCTGCTGTGTGAGCTCTTGCTCACTCTGCACCTCTCCCTGTCTGCTCTGGGGTGCAGTGATGCAGCTCTGCCCCTCCCTCGTGACCACAGGGCATCACACCCAGCCCTGGACCTTGTGCTTCCAGCCATCGTGACCAAGCAGAACAGTCAGCAGCAGAACGCCCCGTCAGCCTCTCTCGCTGTGTAATGATTTTCCCATTCAGAAACCAAGCCCTGATGCAGCTTTGGGCAGGAGATTGGCAGAACAGAGCCAAGTTTTCCTAATGGGCTGAGCAGCCGGGCAGCCTGGCATGGGGGGGTGGGGGGTCTTTCTGTCCGTGCCGACTGCAGATTTCAGCTTGTGCCAAAACCACTCGTTTTTATTCGTGTATCAGACCTACCCCCTCCTCTGGGATAATGCCCAGCAAGCCAGAGCAGCATCTGGAGATTACAATCACACATTTATTTTTAAATTCAGTCCTTCTGCACAGCTACATTATTTCTGGCTGCTCTGTACTTGTATTATTGTAAACGAGTTGATTTGCTTCTGAAATCCATAAGCTCTTGTTTAATTAATGCACACAGTACATCTGCTGCTTCTTAAAGGGAGAACAGGGCACTGTAGGCTGCTCGGAGCGTGATGGGTTCTGAGTTCCCCTTGGCTCTCATTTCTTTTGATTGCTAAAAAGACTATCAGGTTCCTAGTGAAAAAAAAGAAAGAGAAGCTGTCCAGATTGCTTAGCAGAACGAGTGTTCTCATTCTCTTCCCTTCCCCACGAAGAGATGCTGTGGGAACACAGGGGGGAATACACCAAAAGCCCCTTGCTCCCATCCTACCGTAACACATCAGCCACCAGGGTGGTCTTTACTTTTGCACCTTCATTTGCCTCGTGTCGCATTCGCCCCCTCTTCAAAAAATCCCAGTTTTGCCTGCCCTGGTTTTGCCCTGCTCTGGCAGGGGGGGTTGGACTCCATGGTCTTTGGAGGTCCTTTCCAACCCCCACCATTCTGCAATTCTGTGAAATCCAAACACGTTCTAAATAACTTTGTATTCCTGACACACGGCGAACGTAACGCGCCGCAGTCCTGTCAGTGAAAATAATTGTAGTTTCACTGAAGGTGCCTTGTTTTATACCATGTCCCAGCAGTGTGATCTCGGGGACGTCACAGAAATGGGAACATGCTCGGTTTAGCTGTCACTGCTGTAACCCTCCTGTTCCTCTGGCTTTTGACATCACAGCTTTGACTCCCTGTGATCTGTGTGTCTGGCATAAGCAAGCTTCTCATCTCCCTGCGGTTGGTACCCGGGAGGATAGCACGGTGCGTGTGCGGGTGTGCACCCTGAGACAACACGTGCCAGTGAAGCACGAGAAGAAAATCTTCTAGCATCCCTTGGGAGTGCTATTCAGCAGAGGTGCTGCCTCTGAGCTGACGCTTTATTTGCCAAAGCAGGAAAACAAAGTCTGGGTGAAGCCCATTTTAGTTGTCACGTGAGTGAGTGTTTGCAGCCGAGCGAGCGACTGCTGGGGTGGTAGGGGTGGTGAGGAGCAAGCAGCCCTTTCTCCACGAGCACAGCAGTGCTGGGACGTCGCCAGCCAGCACGCTGCCTTCTTCAGCAGTGGCCTCAACGAGCAAGTGCTGGTGACCACCTGGGGTTTTTGACTTGTGGCCACAGAGCTGGCAAAGTTGTTGCATTTGCATCATTCCCGACTCCAGGGCTGCCATCTGATTCTGGAGAAAAGCAATTGCAGGTTATTGCTTTTGGGTGGTAATGGAAGAATCTCCGAAAGCCGTTCATGAACCGGGTTATTAGTGTTCCACATCTGTCTTTTCACTCTCTAATCCCAGATCTAGGCTACAAAGAAGCACCTCTTCCCAACATGGGAGTGGATTTTTCATCTAAAAGCTCCTGCTGCTGCTTCTTCAGTCTCCAAGGGATATGTGGCTTTAAATCTCAGTGTTACATCTCTGTACTGGCCAGCCTGCGCTGCACACAGGTTGAGTTTTGCAAGCAGATTTGGCACCTGAAAGAGAGAGGGAAAGCTGGATGTGGTTTCTGTCATTACTCTTTGTCAGGAGTTACCTGCAGCTGTCGGGCTGAGGTCGAGACATAGTTTGGCAATAGCTCAATAGATGTGGCCTGGTGGGCAGAAAGGAAGTGGGAGCATCCTGGGTGCATGATAAACAGAGTGTACCACACGGCCGCTGAGTTAATGACCCCAGATTCCCAATCCCAGTGAATGCCACACGCATCTTGGAAGCTGTGGTGTAAACTTGGTGCACAAAGATATTAGAAACCCTCTTGCAGATTTTGATCATTGTTTTTCTCTTTCTCCCCCCGTTTTCTTTTTCCTTTTCAACCCTGTAACATTTGTCCAACTACTTCCAAGAGGAAGAAATGGGTAAGCACAGCTTTCCATGACATTTGAGAACAAGGTGATGGAAGGAACTCAAATGTTGACCCCCCCAGAAAGTGTAGCAGTACCATGTGAATCACTGTAAACCTGCTTTCTTGGCCCCCTGCTACTCTAGTAGTTTTGGCTTGCTGGTTATTTTATCTTGTAAATGACTCTCCTACTGGCAGCAGCAAAGATCTTGACTCCTCAGAGGAAAAAAAAGGAGGAAAGATAGGAATGTGTAAATGAACCCACTGGAAGCTTGGATGTGTAGAGTCTAAATTACACCAATGTGATGGGGTAATTGTTTTGAGGGGATGTTTTAATGTCTAGTAAAACTGCAGTGCTGAGGCGTGGTGGGTTGATTGACACAGTTCCTTCACTAGAGAGATAGAAATAACACCATCAATCACCAGTCCAGCCTTCAGTTGCACAAACACAGCGTCCATAACAATTTTGACTTCATTTTCTGTTCTTTTCCCAGTTTACATTCCAGTGTTCTGAGAAATGACCCCGGATCCAGGCGATCTAGTAGCTCTACTATGCTGGATGGAGGAAATATTGGAAAGTTTGAATTTGAGATCACTGACTTCTTCCTCTTTGGGTCTCCTTTGGGTCTGATTCTTGCACTGCGAAAAACTGTCATTCCAGCTCTTGACAGTAAGTCCTGATGTAAACTGCTGAACTCGCTCGGTGGGTGATGGAAGCACAAATTCCTGCTACAATGCAGTAATTGGATGAGACAAACTGGCAAAACCCAAACATTTATAGAGAATATTTATTGTGTGGCAAGAGAAGCAGATCGCCGTGTACTCTGGTTATACAATTTATTTGCAGTGTACATTAAAAGTACTGGGCAATTCTTGAGTCTATAAATATTGTCATAAATTGTTGTGGTTGAATCAACTGGAAGATGAGGGAGATGCTAATTCCTTAGCACTTTTTTTTTTGTAACCCCAGAGTTGTCCTTTTTGCAGACAAATATTTACTGTATTCTAACAAATAACCTTTTGATACTTGAGGGTTGTTTTTCTTCATCTTTTCAGTCTTTCAGCTGAGACCAGCTTGTCAGCAGGTCTATAACCTGTTCCACCCTGCAGACCCATCTGCGTCACGCCTCGAGCCTCTTCTGGAGAGGAAGTTCTACCTTTTGCCCCCCTTTAATATTCCCCGTTACCAGAGGTTCCCCCTGGGTGATGGCAATTCTGCTGTTCTGGGTAAGTCACTTTGGCTCTGTATTCTCTGTCGAAGGGGTTATATTTACACTTTGCATTAAATTATCAAAGCAATCAGGAGTGACAAGAAAGATAATTGGCCCTATAATGTTAGGTTTATTCCTGATTTAACAGAAAAGTAGTTTTCTTCCAACAAAATCAGTGCCTTGTGACCCATATGCCCTTCATTTGTCACACATCAGCTGCCGAGCGTCACGCTGTGGTGACCTCTCTGTGAAGGTCCCAGGCTGGTGCTTGGGACTGGGGCTGAATGGACCACGATTAACTTGGCAGAGTTTAGGACTTCGATGGTTGGAGGGCCAGTGGAGACTGGAAGGAGCAGAGTCAACAGTGAGATGATGAGATGGTTGACTTGGTTGCAAGCTGTGCTTTTTCATGGGACAGGCTACTGGAGATTGATGGGCTGGTGAAGAGCACCTTGCTCGTGAGACACTTTGCCTTCCTAGGATACCTAAGGTTCCTCTGCCAGCAGTGGCCTCTTCACTTGCTCAACCCCAGCTGCAGCTGTAGCAGAGTCTGAAATGGCTGGGTGCACGATGCCCTTCTGTCTTCCTGGGTAGCACTTGAACCAACTGTGTCCTGACCATGCGCTGCCTCAGCTCCCATCACATCAGTGCTCTTGCAGTTGATCTGATAAAATAAATTCTATTTCCTCCCATCTTCACCTCACTTCTCTGCCTAGACTCTCATGATTTTGTTGCCATTGCAGTGCAGACTCATTGCAAGGAGCTCTTGGGGAAGCTCACCAATGTGCAGAACTAAATTTGACCTATCTGATTCACCTAAAGCTTTGGTTCCTGGTGGGGTAAGGACTTTGGGGCAGGAAGAACAATTGCACTTTAATTTTTCCCTTCCTAGAGGCTTGTTAGTCAATGGCTACTTAAAATAAACATTGCAACTAAAAATCCCTACTGTAAAACTAGACTTGGAGCACACAAGAAGCTGTGCTGGCAAACCAAAGTAAAATATCAGAGCCATCAGGTGGAACAGTTGGGTTTTGGTGGTTGCTTTTTGCCCCAAAACTCTGGTAGCTTTCCACTTACTTAATATTTGAGTTGTGTAGAACTAAATGAAGAGGAATGTGTATCTGGAGCTGAGCAATTCTGGTGATATTCTGCATCCTTTTTAAATTGAAAATCCAAAGCAGTGGCCTCCTGTGTATCAGTCTCTTTAAAGATTGTCTTGTAATTGCTGAATCTGGAGGTCTGATTTGTAAAATGGGCTTAAACTAAACCCCGTGTTTAATGGAGTGAATAAAATACTTTCTGCAGGCCCCACTCATTTGTCAAATTTAGCAAAGCTCTTGCTGCAACACTTTGTAAAAATGGATCCACCCACAATTACGTTTGTACCCAGTCCCCCAGCTCAGGGAATCTATAGCAACTTGAAAAACAAGTTGTTTTTTTGGGTCTGTTTGAGGTACCAGCTGCAAGTGGCTTCTGAAAAAACTAAAATCCTAAACATCTTACCTTCTCCCTCTCAAATACCCTTCAAATCCCCTGTTCTCACTGAAGCCAGAGGTGGAAACCCCGTTGACACTGAGCATCCTGCATGCTGGTTATCATCCTGAATAACAGCAGAGATCTTACTAGCTTGTGGTGCCCCTTTAGACCTTTTGAGTTGGCTGTGCTGAGAGAGATATTTGCTATGCACTGGAGAGGAGTTAAACAGCAGTTAGCTCAACGATGAGAATGATTTCAAATCCCTCTCCAGGTTTGAGCTTGGTTAGTTTAAGAGATGCTGCAGTGATGAATAAAACTGACAAAGAAAGCAGCTTGAAATTCTC
The DNA here is from genome assembly GCA_013399075.1 of Chloroceryle aenea. NCBI lineage: Eukaryota > Metazoa > Chordata > Aves > Coraciiformes > Cerylidae > Chloroceryle > Chloroceryle aenea. The sequence goes on along the minus strand of VWZY01003698.1, from coordinate 26,973 downwards.
CTCTCGTGTCAGACAAAGCCACTTCGTTTGCTTATCATGAAGTAACAGGCTATTCCTTCCCATTAGAGTCAAAATTTCAGTGCTGGAGTTTACACAGAAGGGTTGTTCTAAGCGTGATTTGCAAAGCTGCCACTGAACTTCGTGTTCACCGTGGGGCACTCCAGAGGAGTTAATTGCTCCCCTAATTAAGCTATCTGATTTGGTGATCACGTCGAACTCAGGTGCTCAGTTATCATCTGGTATGTACAAAAGCTTCTGTACCACTGCTTGTGCATATTTCCTCATCCAGATAGCCAGCTTTTTTTCAAGTCCAGGATTCAGAAAGCCTCTTAGACTTGTTTTTCTGTTGTTGGGTCTTTTTCCATCTGTACTAAATGTTGGGTCCCCATTTCATTACAATCAGTTTGCAGAGTGAAATCAAATTCACATCCCTGCTTACTCCTGTGCTTTGCACTGTGTGGGCTGTGAGTCTGATTCGAGTAAATCTCCCCTTACAACATACCTTCTTCCCCTCGTAGTAAAAAGATTTCTCTGGAAATTGATGGATTTGGGTATTTTTGGATTGGGCTCATTAGAGAAGCTCGTTAAGAGGACTCCCTTTTGTTGCTGAAATGCCATTGTTGTGCTCTCTGCTACCAGTTAATCTCTCTGATGTGGGTCTCTTTGGAAAACCACCCATGTTTTGTTTCTTTTACTCTATTTGAAGGTTGTCTTTTCATTGAAGACTCATAGTTGAAGTGCTCAGTTGTAACTGTTTGTATGTTAACACTTTGTGGCCACATGTCTGTTGTTCTTTGTCCTTCTGTTTTGTTATTTTATTTTTTTTTTCCCCATCTGCTTCTAGTTGAGACAATCCAGAACAATCCCATCCTCCTCATGGAAAGTAGCCCTCTGGGTGCTCTCCAGCACCAGGACAGCTTCATGGAAACCAGTATCCCCGTTCCCGTACTGAATTGGCAAGATGTTTCCAATAAAAGTGCTGGTTTTGCTGAGTGTGTGTAATCTACACTTTTGTATTGTCTATGGTGTTGGGTACTTGGGGTGATTTTTTTGGAGATTCTACTGTTGCCTCTTGGAGTTGAAATCTTCATGCTGTGTCTCAGGCTGTGCCACGTGAAATAAGCCCTTGGGATCATGCTCGGGTCTGGGAGACCCACCATGAGTTGAGCCTACAAATTCTGTCCCTTTCTGGTGGTGATGCTAGAAGAGGAGACTGTTGTCATGTGCCTGCTCCTGCCCATCTGTGGTGGCTGAGCTGCTGGAAAGAGGCTTTGGCACAGAAAGGCCATCCCTGGGTGGCCCTGCGTGTGCGCAGGATCCCCCGGGAGAAGGTTGGTTGTCTGCAGTGTGCAACTCCCAGCAGTCAGCTTCACCACATCGTGGCCAGAATGCTGATTTCTGTCTGTGTCAGGCCACGTTCCATCCTTTGGAGTATTCTGTGTTTGGACACTCCTTGTGGCTCCGCTGAATACAGTGACTGAGGCTTTCAGACCCCAAGGAGGCTATACGTGTTGCCTTGGAAAATTAATTTCTTGACTCCTGCCTTAAAAGCAAGGTTTGATGCATTTGTTTTGCCTTATTTTTCCATCATAAATGCTGCATGGCCTCAGTGATTCTGGTTGTGGCTGGTGCTGCATCTGTGATTTTAATGAGCCTTGACTTTGTGTTAGTTTTTTCTTCCCCTTCTGTCTTCTTTTGCCCGTTCTCACCCCCTTTACTTGCCCCTTCTCACGCCTTTTTCAGTGTTGTGCATTGAGAGCTTGGTTCTGCTGCCTTGTTGTCTTTAACAAGCCCACCCTTGCTGTTGATGAGCAGTCCAGCACATTATGTGGTCATACAGGATGGCAACTTTGCTGGCTATTTATTGCAGATGGTCTTTCCCTTTGGTTTGTGAAGATGTGGATGATTTTTAGGTACGCAGTCGCCGTGTTGCCTGTGCTGTGATGTTCTGGAACAAAGCTGAGGGAAAGGATCTGCCTCTGTTAATTAAGCACGTTGGAGGTCAATGATGAAACTCCCTTTACCTGTCATCTGATATTTCCTGCTATCAGGACAGAGCTTTTAGAAGCTTCTCTGCTCTTTACCTTGTGTGTCAAGAGCACGGGGTGGCCAAGCAGTGCTTGGCTTGGCTGTAGCAAGCGCTGAATCCTTGTTCAGCCACTGGACTGGGGGAAAATTCCAGAATCATTAAAAACTTACAGACAACAGAAATCCATGTTGCTCTTGATCTCAGGGTAGTGCCTGCAGAGTGCCCTGTGCCGACCAGTGACTCCAGTTCAAGCAGGGTCTGGTCCGTGCTGAGCAGCTGGCTGGCTATTTTTTTTCCCCATTTTTTCTTTTTATCAAACTTGACATATTTTTGATTGCTTTCAGTATTTCCCACTGCTGTGCCACAGCTCAGCCTGCAAACAGCCCGTGCTGAAATCTGCCACAGATACCCCAAGGACTTAACCCAGTGCCAGCAGTACTTGAGGATGGCCCAGTGCCGTTCGCTTAGTGGGAAACAATCAGCAAGAGCATTGACAACCAGTCTGTAAATGGAAAGGCACAGCACTGAATAAGTATTAAAGATCCATAGGTAGGACAAAAACTGGTCTCCTCTTCTTGAAGCTTCCTCATTCAGATAAAGTCTGCCCTAGGAGATGGTACAAAGTCCACTCAGCCAGCGCACTAAACCGGGGGCACCTCCGTCCTTATCAGGTGGCAGAAGGGAATGGCTGATCTTGAAAGTCTTGCTGCTGTTGGGCCTGGGCCAGCCATCCAGCTTCACCCTGGGCTTGAAGTGTTCACCTGAAAAACCTCCTCACCATAGAATCATAGAATTGTCAGGGTTGGAAGGGACCTTAATGATCATCTTGTTCCAACCCCCTGCCATGGGCAGGGACAACGCCCGCTAGAGCAGGGTGCTCGGAGTCCCATCCAGCCTGGTCTTAAAAGCTTCCAGGGATAGGGCTTCCCCCACCTCTTTGGGCAACCTGTTCCAGGGTCTCACCACCCTGATGGTGAAGAAATTCTTCCTTATGTCTGACCTGAATCTACCCACCTCTAGTTTTGATTCATGTCCTGACCAGTTGTGGCTGGGGATGCCACGTCTGCAGTGCAGAAGACTTTAGACTGGTGGCTTTGGGAGCAGTTGCAGGGGCTGGGGTCAGTCTGTGCTGCTGTGGCATTGCCTGTGACATCCCACCCTGGTCACTGTCCCCCCAGGAAAGCCCCCTTGGACTCAATAGTGCAAGAGCAGTGCTGCACAAGGGGTTTGCTGCAAAGAATACAGAATGGTGGTGGAAGGGCTGTTGAGCTTGGGTGTGTTTGCTTCAAACTCACTGTATTCAAAAATCTCCAGTCAGACCCTGGAAAGTGAGACTGGGTAAAAAGAGCAAGCCCAAAATACCCCTGTTTCTTCCTTTGTTCACTTTCCACTTCCTGGGTTCTCAGAAAAGGAGATGAAAGTTCAGGGAGAGCTAAGAGAAGGCATCATAATGGAGCTGGAGCCATGATCAACCTGGGCAGCACCACATTTGGCCCAGCCTTTTCTCCTCCGCGTCTCTTCCACCTGCTTCCTAACTCAAGCCCCAGAAATCTGAGAGAGAAAGAAGTTCAGGCTTCACTGGTAGGTGTTACTTAAGCCTGAACCTGGCCATCTTCCTAGCACAGATGAACCCAAACCTCTCCTTGCATCTGCCAGAGTTCAGGGAAGCTGGTGTTCATCACCTGTGTTAGAGCTGCGTTGGGCATCCGTTGGATGTGGCGCAAGCACAGAAGGAGCTCACGGCCTCTCCAGGTGAGGGGAAGGTGTAACCAGGGAAGAGGTGAGAGGGTTGTCCCAGCTCATCCAGCAGTGGCCCTGGAACCCTTGAGACCTTTGTGGGGTTGAATGCAGCTTCTGGCTTAGCCCATGTTCTCCGAGTGCAGCCTGCACTCGAATGGTCTCCTCTTGCTTGTGCTGGTGCTTTCTGTGCTAAGAAAGCCACAGGGGCTGGGTGAGGCTGGCTGGGTGATGGATACTGGTAGCAGCCTTGACAGCAGCTCCAAGGCAAGGTGAAAAGAGGAGGAAAGTGGTGAGAAAGCGATGCTGGTAATGGCCTTTCAGGCACAACGTGGGCAGTGTGTGCAGCTCATCATCAGGTCAGGCTCCCGCTAAGGCTCAGATCTTGCAGTCCACGAAGCTTTTACACAAAGCAGCTTGTGGCCTGATTTTCCCTGCAGAGAACAGAATTTTTCTGTGATACTCAGCTACACATTTTCTGCTTCAGACATTCCCTTTTCCTCCACTGCAGCAGGATTTGTGTGGGCACAGACACTGCTGATGGAAACCAAGAGATTGGTGGAAGCAAATCAGTAGCCCCGAGCCACGGAGATCAATATTAAAATAACCCTGTTGCCAAAACAACACCCTGTGTCAGCTGCATCCTGGGATTACACCCAAGGATATCTAAACTGGCTGAAACAGGCGGAGGCTGTTGGTGTGTGGGAGTAACGTGCTCACGTTCCCCATGGCATCTGCTGCCTGGCAGGGCACAAACATGTGCCCTGTCTCATACCTACTATCAAAGCTCAGATGCTGCTCCTCAGGGACAGCAGAGATGGGCAGTGTTAGAGCCATAGGAAGTAGCTTTGCATCCACACATTCCTGTCATGCTGGTGCTGCTGCTCTGAAGGTCTTGATGTTGGCATTGTCATTGCAAACCCCCTGCAGTGCAGGATCTTGGGATATCCCACAGGCACTTAATTTGGCCTGTAGCATCCACAGAGGGGTGGATGTTCTTATGCTCACTGTGAGAGAGAGAAAACTGGAAGGCACAGATTTTATCGTGACTTTCAGTACCTGTGCTTGCCAGTCCTGAACGGTTTGGGTCCTCCAGTACATGTGTAAGGTCCCCGTGAGCATGACTTTTAAATCCTCCTCCTCTGTATTTATGAAGGGTTAGGCCACAGCAGGTAAACCTCAGGCTGGGATCTTAAAATCCAGACTTGCAGCTCTGTTTTCGCAGGGACTGAGTGCTCCCCAGCCTGCCAACACCATCTGGAGATGTAAGTGCTCAGCACCAGACTCCCTTCTTTCAGTGGCCCTTACTTTAGTTCAGTGAATGTTGGCTGCATCCATTAGCAATAAAATACAAGCTCAAATTTAGTCCCTGCCAGGCATGAAGATATTTTCTTGATTGTTTTGTTACTTTTTTTTTGCATTAATGCTTCTGTCTTGGAAATGTTCCTCAGAGTCAAAATATTTCAAGAAAACAAATACCCCCATTTCTAAAGGATTTTTTGATGTTCTCCTTACCTTGGTTATTTTGTCTTGATGTGAATATATAAAGTGGAGTATATTCACATCTCTGTGTATGACACATGCTTCTGTCATTGCTGCTTCAGTAAATCTGTCTGGATTTTTTCTTTGGAGTTTTGGATTTGGTTTTTGAGCTGCTTATTTTGCTTCTCTCAATCAAAGACTGCTCCTCCCGCCACATGTCTCTCTGCCTGCTGTGGTGTTTGCTTTCTTTTCAAACCAGAGCTCTGATGAAATCTTTGTTTTTTCCATTCCAATCAGTTCTGAAAGGTTTTTGCACCTTACCAGCCTTGTTTGCCTCCTTCCTCCCCTCGAGTTCACCTTGCCCGGCCTCTTGTCTGTTGGTCTAATATTTTGATTTCCCTGTTTCAACTTTGTAGCAGATGTTGTTCAGTCTCATGGTGCCGTCTTCATGGAAAGCCCGTCCCTGTCCACCCCCATTTCAGCCCCTCAGTTCAGGGGCTTCCGGAGAGCCAGTGAGATCAGCATTGCCAGCCAGGTCTCAGGAATGGCAGACAGTTACACTGCTTCCAACATAGCCAACAGTAAGTGTTTCGCCCCCTCCGAGGCTGCCCGCTCGCTGCCGCCACGCACCGGGCCAGAGCCACGCAGCTTCTGTCTGTCTTCTCTGTCCGTCTGTCTGTCTGGGGTTCTACTTTTCCATTAATAACAAAAAGTTGGAATTCTTCCACCTCGGTCTGGTTTTGCCATGGTCAGTGTGCTGTGTTATCCTGTCTCCTGGAGGAGCGGATGATCTGTTCGCTTCTAACACGGAGGGTCACGTATGTTGGACTGTGCTGGTGATAAATGGTTCCAAAAATGGTTCCAAAGAATATGATAATAATAAGAATTGAGAAGTCTGAGCACCTTTTGGCCGCTGCGTGCGCTGAGGGTTCACCCAAAGGGATGTTTCTGTGCTGCTGTTGATAAAGTCATTTCAAACCGGTAGGAATCGGCACGGCCAGGTTGATAATGAAGGCTGTGCCCTGGTGCTTGTCACTCAAATGTGGTCCATGAAAATAAGGCTGAGGAAGCCCCTCCGGGATGCTGAAAGGGAAGAACAGATTGCTGTTATTTCTTTCTTACTTTGTGTTAGAAATTCAGCTCTTCTGTAGCCCGCGGGGCAGCTCAGAGCCAGCCAGTTATGACCCATGTCCCAGAGCTGAATGAAGAGTAAAAGGGATTTTTAATTCCCTGTTTTTCCCAAGACCTGTATAACTTTCCAGCTGATGCAGCGGAGAACAGTGGCCTTTTTTAATGGTTCCAGCCCTTCTTCCTTTCAGCTGAGTTGTGAGATTAACAGTCTGTGTCCTCAGGGACCACTGATAACTCAGACTGAAGACTGAAAACCCAACAAGCAGTCAAGAAGGTGGCAAAAACTGAGACATCCTCCATTCCTGGTGCATTAGAGTACACTTTGTAATTAACTGCTGAGGTGAATAACACTCCCCAGGGCAAGTGTTCGTTGCTGGAGTTCTGTGGGTGCTGCTCAGGAGCTGCTGGAAGTTCTTGCCCAGTTTGAGGCAACACTCAGCAGGGTACCCTACCTGTGCTCTGTCACACGATGTTTTATCACCACACATCCGAGGGCTGACGCCGCGTTCCCCGTGTGCATCCTTCTGCTCGTCCTGGTAAAACATCTTGCCAAGCACTTGCTAAATATTTCTCTGCTTGGGGAGAAGGTGTTTGCAGGGAGAGACACTGAGCTCAGCTGGCCACGGGGGGCCATGGTCGTTCGCTGCAAAGTGTTGATGCTGTGGTGATGTGAGGTGGTGGAGGGGCCCTGCTTCTGCCAGCTGCTGGCAGGATCAGGCCCATGCAACACTTGCCTCTCTTTGCTTTCCTCACTCTCTCCACGATTATTGAGCTTCTGGTTTGTGGTGTTTATTCCTCCACGTGGAAAACCTGTTTCTGAGGTGGGAGGGGACGAGTCCAGCCTGGTGCAGACTGACCCCATGTGCCCCTTCCCTCACCTCCCACGTGTCCTCTGAGCCCCGGGTCTGGCTTTGCAGCTCTTGCTCTCGACCTCGTTAGCGCATCCCTCCCAGGAGCCCTCCCTGGGGTGCAGCTTCCCTTGCACCATGAATTTCTGGCGGATGAACCCAGCGGTGCCTGCAGGGTGTCTGTCTGTGCCATAATAATATGTGTGGTACCTGCTTTCTTTTTTTCTTTCTTTCTTTTAATTTTATTTTTCCTTTTAGAAACCAAACACCACCTTAATCATTGTAGAGGGTTTAGCCTTCTGTCCCAACTTGCGCTCCCTCACAAATCCCCTACCCAAACCTCATCCAAGAGACGTAGGCACCATAAACACGAAATCCCTTCAAAGGGAAGAAAGCTCAAAGGGTCCTGGAGTCAGGCTGCAGACTGTGCTCTTCGGATACCCGACCTGGACATCAAGACAGGTATTCTGGAGAGATCTGCTTCAGTTCACCTCTTCTCTCACGCAATAATCGCAGAACTTCACGACAAATCTCTGCGCTTTCACTGAGGCACTTACAATTTCTGATCACGTTTTAACAAATATTTCTGTCACTTTGCTCCGAAGATCAATCATAACCTGGCTAACAACTTGGCAAGAGCAGGAGTTCTTCTGGGCAGAGCTGTGGGAACAACACTTCTGCCTCCACCACTGTCTTTTTGAGCGTGGAAGAGTAAATCCTGTCTGCTTCCTACAAAGAGTCCGAGATTACCCAAGCTGGGGACTTGCATGAGAAATGAAAGGTTGGGACATGGCCAGGAGCTGCCAATTTGGAAGACAGGGAGTCAGAAATGGCAGCGAGGAGGTGCCTGTGTGCTCTGGAAAAGCCATCTTGAGCCTTCAACACCCTCCTCCTCCTCCTTCCCGTGGCTCTGCAGGAAAGCACCGGGCGTTAGGCTGGGGGTGATGTGGGCGTGCTGGGCCACGGGGATGTGCTGATCCCATATCCCTCTGCGTGTTGCTGTGGAGGGAGCTTTGTGCAGGCCTCTGGAAGGAGCTGGTGGGTCAGTCTTTTCCGTTCAGTATCTGTGCTCATCACTAGCTAGATTTCCCCTAACAAGAAGAGTTTGTCGGATCGTACCTTACACCTGACAGCTTGCCTGGAACTCCATGAAAAGGGAACACTGACACAGAGAAAAAACAAGCTTGAGAAAGCCCTTGTCAAAACCCCAGCCTGCAACCTGCATGCAAACGCAGCTCCTCCTGTTGCTTTCTTGATCTGATCCATCTTCTCTTCCCATGGCTGCTTTTCCCGACCGGAGCGCGCGGGGGCTGAGGACTCCTCACCTCTGGGAAAGCACCCCACGCCTTGGGGGCTGAGGCTTTGGGCTGGGATGTGGCCATTGCTAGGGGCTTAGAAAGGATGGGTGCGTGGGCAGAGTTCAGGGCAGCGTTGTGTGCTGGTGTCCCGTGGGTGTACGGTGGCTGTCGGACACTTGTGCGTGAGTTGCTCACTCCTGGAGGGAGAAATTCCTTTGCATTGTCCTTGCCCACCCAAAATCCCAGTATATTTTTCAGTTACCCCATGCAATGAAGTTCTGGAGCTCTCAGATACTTTCTTGTTGGCCACTGCAGAGGCTGTGTTCCTGGGAGGGCAACAAGGACTTGTTGGGACTGCCAAGCCCACCAGCACGTGCCGTATACTCGCTTGCGGTCCCTTTTAGCATCTCCCATGGGCTCCCAGTGTTCAGGTCCTCTAGTGTGGCCAACATCTGGATGCTATTCTTCGGTGAAAGCTGAAGGAGTCGGGAGGTGGGCCCACTGTGGTGGGCAGACCACACACATCCTCCCTCCTTCCTACAGCTGCAGGGAGATGTGTTTCTGTCTTATGTTTTGGCACATGGGTTCCCAGGCACATCGCGCATGAGCCTTGGACCCCTTCCCTGGCATCTGGACTAAGGGCCAATTAATGCCTGCCCTCTAGTGCCTTCTTACTTACTTAAACCCCGGAGAGCTCTAGTGCTGATGCCCTGGTGCATTCCTCCCTTGCTTTGAGCAAACTCTGAGCCCTGGAGCGGTTGTTCCCAGTCAGCACCAGCGCGAGCAGCCTCGCAGCGCACCTGGAGCGAGGAGCCAGAGCCTTGAAATACCACTTGTGACCAAGGCTGCACGTGCACAGGGATCCTCTTTGTCTGAATGAGTCTTTTGCTTCCAGTTGCTGCCAAATGGTGGGGAACCAAAAGGATCGACTACGCTCTCTACTGTCCCGACGCTCTGACGGCTTTCCCGACCGTCGCCTTGCCGCATCTCTTCCACGCGAGCTACTGGGAGTCCACGGACGTCGTCTCCTTCCTGCTGAGACAGGTATGGTCATCTCCCCTTCCCCAGTCTTCCTTGGGCTGAAAACTATTTGAGGCTTCTTGGTTTGTGTTTTTTACCACTGCCCCTTCCATAGCTGTTCTCGGCACGGGCAAGTTTGGATCTCGGGTCTGAAACTTGGAGGAAACTTCTTGATAGAAAAAGAGAAATAGCACCAAATAGGATAAAACCAAAGGGGAAGTATTGTGTGAATTTGAGATGAGTTGATTGGCAGAGGCTGGTTCTCTGTTTTGGATTTCTGAGTTATTCAGGTCTCCTCTAGGAACTCAGACCATCGGCACCACACTGGGATTTAGTCCTAGTTTCTCCAGTACAAAGCAATTCTCCTAGGCCTAGGCAAATGGGGATTGCTGGTGTCTGACATCTCGGATTCTATCAACCTACATTTGGCACTAGATTTAAATTTACTGTTTAAAATGTGTTTTTTTCCTAAAATAAATATTTTTCCTTCAGTTCCCTGGAGATGAGGGGGAGTTATTTGCCTTACAAATTATGAAGCCCCCAAGGAACTGTACTTAGAGCATGGAACTGGGAAAAAAACAAACCTAAAAGCAACTCTGTGGATTGTGTTGCCCGCTTCGCCGCTCGGGTTTGCTCTGTGTTAGCTCAGCTGTTAAGCTGTCCCCGCTCTCTTCCAACCTCCTCGACTGCAGCTTTCAATTATTTATGATTCTGTTGGCAAACTTTCTTTCAGCACTGTCTTCCAAATAGCGTGGAGACCATAAACAGCAGAGATGTCAGTGCTGGTGGCAGCTGAGCGGTAGCAATAATCCAGTGAGACCCTTTCTTCCTGGGCTGTGTCTGGCCCAGCGAGACATCTCTGTTCTTGCACACACCTTCCTGGATCAGCTACTGTGAAATCCCAGCTCAGCCTAACGGGGCTGAAGAGACAGACTCGTAATTGTGCAAGAGTGGGAACAGTCACAACAATCTCGTATGCAAAACACTCAGGAGATAGCCAGTGGCTCAGGAGTCAACCCAAACCTGGGTCTGCAGTGCAGCGTGGTGCTGCTCTTCCATATCTGGTGGCTGGAGGTTCAGAGCCTGCTGGTGGGTGCCTTGCTAGTCTGGTAACCCCCCCTTCCCCACTGCCTGTCTCATCTCTGCTTTGAGACCAGGGTTTTGCTCATCCCGTCTCATCTTGCTGTCCTTCCAGAGCACCATGTCACTTCTTCCCTAATAAGGACTTGTTTCTAATGGCTTTTGGAAAGTCATCTGTGGACAAAATTTATAAGTAAGCTGTCGAATAGTTTTAGCCTCTGCAGATTAAATCTTGTTAAAACAAGCCCAAATAGGACCCAAAATAGATTCCCGATTTAAATGATTTTCAGTAAGACTTGTTATTTTGTTTACCTTGGACTTCCATCAACTCCCTCACGAGCAAGCTCATCCTCCCTGGGGTCCTTTTTCCATTTCTCTGGAAGAAAAACAGCTTCAGCTCCACAAAGTGAGCTGGCCAGTGCCAGACCAGTACAGCCTAGGTCAGCTGGAGGGCAGCTGACCACACAAGATCTGTTCAAGACCTTGTAAAAGAGCCCACATTTAAGAAGACTTTTAATTTTTTGATGGGATGGGGTCGCTAATTCAGAGTTCTCTGTGCAGTTCTCTCCTGGTCTTGCAGCAGTCTTTGAGATGTCCCCTCGCCTTTGGGTGATCCCTTCTAGAGCTTAAGAGCAATGTAGGTAGGATCTAACTCTCCTTTTCTCCAGGTTCCTGCTTCTCCATCCCTGCCCACGCCCTGGTGACTGGCAGGGATTACCCCCACAGGCTGGCTGGGGGTCAGCACCTTGCCCCATCTCTGATCCCTGTGCTGGTGCAGTGATATCCCACTGGCACAAAGTCCTTAAGCCCTGTCGACCTTGGAGATGAGATCAGGATGGGTAAACACCCTGGGCTGTGCCTCACATGTGGCTGAACCAGCCCCCTGTGTGTCTCCACTGGGGTCAAACCAATGAGAGAAGCAAAAGCCATGGGACAAGAACGGTCCAAAATGCATTTAAATGGAGATAAGAACGGAGCTGAAGGAACATCATCTGTTGGCATGAGGTTGTTCAGAGCAGCTGGTGCTGGTTTAGCTACAGGAATGGTAGAAGACTCATGTTCAAAGGAAGGGACCTGGCCTTTGCAGACTAATGAATGCCTGGAGGAAGGGCAGATATCTAAGTGCAGACCTTGTCCTGCTGAGTTTGAGTCAGTTTTGTACCTCCTGATGGTCTGACCCTGTGTCCCAGCCAGGATTAAGTCAGTGCTGGCTGCAGGCTTTGCTAGTTCAGAAGAGACCCCTTGTCCTTGCAATTAAAGGAGCAGCCTGTAAGACCTGCACGCTGAGAAGCCAAACATCCAGCAGGCAAACTCAGTCCATCTCTCTCCAGGAGCTGTCCTTCCTCAGGGCTGGTGTGGGAGATGAGAACAGCGTTGCCAGGAGGGGTGGGGGTCACTGCATGAGTGGCTGACAGCTGGGTGGGACCTGTCCTCCTGCAGGTGATGAGACATGAGAACTCGAGCGTTTTGGAGCTGGATGGGAAGGAGGTGTCTGTCTTCACCCCCTCCAAGCCCCGCGAGAAGTGGCTCCGCAAGAGGACGCACGTGAAGCTGCGGGTAAGGGTGGTTTTGGGGCTACCTCTGTGGCAGGAGGGGGTGCTGTCGTGGTTTCAGTTCGGGCTGCAAAGCAGCACTGAAGGCAGCCAGGCAGGATCACTCTGGGCTGCTCGTACATATTGGTGATTATCTCCTACCCGTGCCGTTGAGAGAGAGACACCCAAAAGTTCTGCACCACAAGGCCCCCTCTTGGCCTTGAGGCTGCAGAAACTCCAGAAGGCGTTGGCAGTGGGTCAGAGGAAGAGACAGAACATCTTTCAAAGTCCAATAATGCAAGTTCCATGCTCAGTAAATGCCCTTTGCTCCCAGGAAACGTCTCCAATTCCCGCAAGAGGACAATTTTCTTCTAGAGCCGAATTAATGTCAGCAAATTTCTCTGGCATCTGTTTGTATTGCCTCTTAAATCCAAAGCCTAAGGATTAATGGGCAGTGTCAGAACTGCACGTACAAACTGCTGGTGAAATTGCCTTTTCAGCCATGTCCATGCAAATCCACCCCATCGATGCAGGGCACCAAGTCTCACCTCTGCCCCAGGTCAAATTCTTGACTCTAAAGCTAAAATCTGGGGGTGGAAGGGGGGGTGGGGCAAGGGCACGGAGAAACCCAAGCTCCAGCTTGTTCAGTTTTATTTGGTATTTCCTTGAGAGACTCTCTGTTGCTGCCAGGTTTTTTTCTTTTCCTTTTTTTATTTCTTTTTCTCTCCTTTTTCTCGTGACTCGTGCAGAACGTCACAGCCAACCACAGGATAAACGACACCATTGCTAATGAAGATGGGCCCCAGACCTTGACTGGAAGGTTTATGTATGGGCCATTAGATATGGTCACACTCACGGGAGAAAAGGTACCCTGTCTGCTCTGGGGGTTGAGCATCATGAGGTGCAGAGTATGGGGGATGGGGACAGAGGATGGTCAGTGCTCCCTTGGCCCCTGATGGGGTTTGCTGCCCTTGCATCTTGGCCAGGTCCCCCTGCTCAGAGTTGTGTGGTTCCTCCTACCAGGAACAGCATTCATCATGGGGGTCATCACCCCCAAGGCCAGGTTTCATTCCAGCATCCTGATAGTTGGGTGCATCTTGGCTCAGATCTGGGAAACGCAGAGGGTGGAAGCAGGACCCAACCCCTGCTGCTGTCCAAAGGGTGGAAGGTCCCTGTGCTTGACCTGCTCTACTTGCCTGTGTCTTTAATGCTGTCATTGACCCAGCCTTGCTCTCTTCCCAGGTGGACATTCACATCATGACCCAGCCACCCTCAGGAGAGTGGGTTTATTTTGACACGGAGATCAGCAACAGCAGCGGCAGGATTTCCTACGTCATCCCTGAGAACCGGCGCCTGGGTATCGGTGTGTACCCTGTCAAGATGGTGGTCAGGTGAGGTCCCCTGGGGTGACGGGGGGATAAGAGGAACAAAGGAGGAGTTTGGCTGTAGAATATGGTCTTTCCTCACGGGGCTGCTCTGCTTGTTGGGTGGGGTCAGAGACTTTGCCAGTGAGAAGGACAAATTATTTGTACTCTACATCTGTAAGAGGAAGATCCACATTCTGTTCTGACTCCTGAATCATCAACAGCCTGGTAACTGAGCTCCCATCGCCAGAGGTGACCCTCTGCTCCCCAGGCATACAGCCTCACAGTCACCTGCAAACCCACACAACTGAGCTTATTTTAAAGACCATAAACTTGTTCTGGAGAGACAGAACCTTGTACTCGTGATAATTCACAGCCCAGGGGCTCCAGGTCAGCTCCAGTTGCTGGTGTTGAGCTTTGGCAGGAGAAGGAAGGGAAAATCTTCTCACTGGTGAACCCAGCAGTGATTTGCTGGGAGTATTTCTTTGAGTCACTGACCCCAGGGCTCCAGAGCACTATTTCCATCCCCACTTTAACACAGAGACCCTTGTGCAGTGCCCATCGCTGCTGTAACCAAGGGTGACATCACCACCAGAGCCTTTGGGCCGGATTTAGATGCTGCCTTGGGCTTGTGGTCCACTGCAGGACTCGCTGATACCTTCTGAAGATCTTAATGCTTCTAAGTACCCTCACGTCTTTCAGGGGCGACCACACGTACGCGGACAGCTACATCACGGTCCTGCCGAAGGGGACGGAGTTCGTGGTGTTCAGCATCGACGGCTCCTTCGCAGCCAGCGTATCCATCATGGGCAGCGACCCCAAAGTCCGTGCCGGAGCGGTTGACGTCGTCAGGTCAGCGTTGGGGGCCAGGGCAGCCGCTGTGTTTTACGCTGGTGTTGCTCCAGGTGCACCATCCGTTGACTTGTGGCTTTCCTTCCAGGCACTGGCAAGACCTTGGCTACCTCATTATCTACGTCACCGGCCGCCCCGACATGCAGAAGCAGAGGGTGGTGGCGTGGTTAGCACAGCACAACTTCCCCCATGGGATTGTCTCCTTCTGCGATGGGCTTGTTCACGACCCGCTGCGGCACAAGGCCAACTTCCTCAAATCCCTCATCACGGACGTAAGCCTGGGGCTGCTGAAACAGCCATTGGAACTTGGGTTTCACAGAATCGTAGAATGGTGGGGGGTGGAAGGGACCTCTGGAGGTCATCAACCCCCTGTCAGCCCAGGAACACCCAGTGCTGGCCACAGGGGAACAGATCCAGGCAGGATTTGAAAGTCTCCAGATAAGGAGACGCCAGAACCTCTCTGGGCAGCCTGGGCCAGGCTCCGTCACCCTCACAGGGA
>VWZY01003697.1:93301-106828 GCA_013399075.1 Chloroceryle aenea | reverse complement strand
TCTCTTTTAATTTCTCTTTTTAAATTTATTTTTTTTTTTTTTGGTCAATAATAATTCTGTATCCAATTTATTTTTGCATTTTTCACCAATATTTTTAGAGGGTTTATTGCATATATGGAAGATACTACATAATATTTTATATTGAAGTACTATTTATTAAAAAATTATTTGGTTTAATTTGATTAAATTTACATCACTGAGAATTACACAGCATCTGGGTAAGGCAGAAATATAAAACTGTTGACATTTTATGCATCTTCTTTTAAGTAAAAAACAGCTTTATCCAAGACTTTGTACTTGTTCTACTATTATTTTCACTCTGAGACTTACTTCACTAGCTATGTCTCTGGATGCCTTTGCTGCCTGGAGAGGTATTGCATCAGGAGGAAGATCATAGCCTTTCTTTTTCAGCTCTTCATATCCCAGCTTGTAATGTTTCTGTCAATGAAAGATTCAAAGCAATTACTGGAAATAAAGCTTGAGAGAGTGTTTGTCAATACGACAGCTTTCCTCCTCCAAAAACAAAACATGATATTCCAAATGCAGTTTCATTCATCAAATTAAATTCCATAGCTTTCTTTTAATAATGTGTGTTTTGTAACTGAGGATATAAAATATTTTTAAATGACAGCCTGTATGTTTTCTGATTTGCTCATTTGACATCAAAATTTTCTTTCACTGAATATACATAATGTGAATGGTTCATAGTCTTCTAGAGAGGTGAATAATACAACCCCATAATTCTCTGCACTCAATTTGAATTGGAATTATTTTTGTCTTCTTGAGTTCTTATGATCGAGCTGCAAAGATTTCTTTACTTCTGCATGTAGTCTTTATTTGTTCCATTATAACCAGGAATTTGATGGAAATTATTATCCTTTGCAAATCTAGAGAGGCAAGTCAATATAATCTGACAATTTAATAAGAATGAGAGGCTTACTAAAAAGTACTGAACATAATATGAACAGTAGGGATGAAAGAGAAAACTTACAATTTTAGCTGAATATTTTCTTGCTATTTATTATATTCTAGTAACTCCACTTCCACTTCATATTTTAGCAATTCCACTTGAGCTTCCCAGTGCATCTTAATTTTCCCAGTAAAAGATCACAGTGTGCTTACAGCTCTTAGAACTGAAGAGTTACTCTATTGCTTTGTAAATTGAAGCCACAATGGGCAATCCAAAGGTCATAAAGGAACATTATAGAGACACACTTACATTACTTGTGTTAATTAAGTTTGATTTAGCCAGCAAAATCTCAGGAGTATCAGGCATGATGTGAACCTGAGTCTTGTCCTTGTCCCAGGCCTCTCTATACAGTACTTGAAAGGAGATACAATCAAAAAGACCTTGTCTGATAAAGGGTTCACATGCACAGCATGTGAATTTAGCAAATGTAAATTCAGTTTGCCTTTCCTCTACACCAGCAAAGCAAAGATATTCTATGCAATCATGAGCCACATAAGCAACACAGGATATTAAAATCAAGTAATACAAGACTTTTTGCTGAAATACTAGCTTTTTTTCTTCTTTACATCCATGAAATGTCAAGGAAACAGCCTTATGACAGTACATTCACATCCTACCTAAGTAAGGGTCTTATTTGCAGTTAATTCCTGAATAAGTTATACAACATCAAAGACTTGAATCTTCTGAACAAGGCACAGAACATCTTGACAAGTGAGCAGCAAAGCACTGTTTGTAAACCACTGAGATTTGTACTTTTGAAGCACACATTCTGATGTGTAAATCTTTCTAACAAAGTTAATGTATTCATTCATTGAATCACGTGTTCTGTCTCTAGAGGCAACTTACATCACTTCTATTTTTGGCATTAGATTTTGCTAAAACAATATCCATGGCATCTGGGATACTTGTGAACTTAATGGTATCTGGGTGCTGCCGGTACTTCTTCTCACTCAGTATTTCAGAAGCTTTCTTGTTCTTTTCAGATTCCAAGGATCCCAAAGGACTCCAGCCAATGCCTCGGAGCCATTGTAGATCTGACTTATACTGGTTCTGTCAAGGAAAATATTAAAACCATAATAGGTTATTCCCCTGTTCATTTATTAAACCATATTAAAAGACTAACCTGTATTTTAGCTTCAGTCTGATCTATACTGACATCAGAAGAGAGTTATTAAAAATATTTTTCAATAAATGTTTTTCTTGGGGATATGGCTTAGTGGTGGACTTGGTGGAGTAGGATTAAGGGTTGGACTTGATCTTAAAGGTCTTTTCCAACATAAATTATTCTATGATTCTGTGGCAAACAGTAAATATCTTACCAAAAAATACATTAATTAAATCCAGAGGAAGCTTACATCACTCTGTTGTTCGTAGACCCTTTTTGCCTCGATGACATCAACCTGGTCTGGCAGACAAGTCCAGCGGTGGAGTATATGTTTGTAGTCTACATCACTAACTAATTCCTGACACTTCTTAGCCAGAAGGAAGCCCAGCATATCCACTGGCATGTTGAACTTTGTCTTCCACTTTTCAAAATCTTTCTTGTACTCCCTCTCACTCTGCATCTTGGCTACTTGCATTGACCACAGCATCTTAGGATCATCCTGTAAGCTGCGGAATCCAATGTGATGTCCCTGCTGCTTGCGGTAACCTTCTTTGTACTTGTACTAAAATGATAAAGTTTGTGTTACAGAAATCACAGTAAGAAGCAGACAATGATAAAATATATAAGCAAAACATCAATACATTCTCTCAGCTCAGTGGTTCTTATTACCAATTAAATGAGCAATTTGTTATGGCATCTCATGTCAAGTTTTGTTAGCCCCTGGATAAATGTGCATCACTTGGTGTGAGAATGGCTGTAAGGAAAGTCTCCTCTGCTTTCTGAGTCACACAGTTGTACTGTTCAGAACTCCCAAAGGCTGACACGCTGCATTATTTTGAGGAATAAAACAATCAGCAATGAAAAATGCAGATGCTTCAGCATTGGAAACGTTTCCTCATGATTAATAAAATCTCTTCAATAAATTGCAGCAGATGGATTCATACCAAGTGATTACAACAGCAATACGTGTGCAACCACAGCTGCTTCAGAGTTGCAAAGTGGATTTCTCAGTATAGGCACTGGGATCAGGCAATCGGACCAAATTTGCTGCTGCTCTGAAAATGCAACATCCAAAAGAGCCGACAACTCCTAACTTTGTATGAACAGCCACTTCCCAGATGGACCATAACCTTTGGAATTGTCAAGGTGCCAGACTGACCCTTCTTAAATTGTTTTATTCACTCACAACAACAGATCAGGAAAGAGTTCTGTCAGCAATTTTTCTTTTCACTCCCAGCCACACCTTAGCAGAGAGGTGTACCCCCACCTAGTGCTACTCTGTAGGTTATAGCAGCTAGATGAAATGTATGTTGTATAGAATTAGAAATGTTGCTTACATCACTTGCAATGTCCCTTGAAGCTTTGGCAGCTTTAACAGAAATGGCTTCAGGTGTGAGGTCATAGCCTTTCTTTATCAGTTCCTCCAAGCCAAGCTTGTATAGTTTCTAAAAACAATATTAATGAAAAAGTCTTAGTAATATGTATTGTCGCCTTGTTTAGATATGTACATGATCCATATTACTGCATTCTGGACACCTCCCAGGCTTCAGTTACAAGAGAAGTGCTACTAGAATGGAAACTGAGAAATGGGAAGCTGGTGAGCAAGGAACACAGGTCTTCCAAGTCTTAGGCGAGTGACTAAATAGTTTTTCTCTACAGGAACTTCCAACTAGAGCTTAACTTGCGAATTTGAAACATATCTAGGGAATCTGAAATATCTACATCTGGGAATCACAGAAAACTTTGTAAACAGCTTAACAAAATTGTAATTAATAAGACTATAATGTAGCCACTTAATAGTCAGTTCAGTTTGTGTACAGTTGATTTAAATATCAGCACTTGCAAGTCAAAGATTTGCCTCTGAGGCATCATGAGAGCACAAAACCTAAGAATTTTATGCTGCCACAATTGTCACTTTCTCATATGGGAAAGCTGACAGAAAAGTTAGAATCACTGCATGTATTTATTTTTCTGTATGTTAAGTAAAAGATATACACAATGGACTTGATAATTTTTTTCTATGGTAAGCACAGAGTATGGACTTAGCACATCTGGATTTCAAAAACAGGACTTATATTTTCCATACCTTATAATGTGATTTAGACTTTTACTTTGCTAGCCTCAAAATGGTACTTTTTGCTACTCTGAAAATAGTACTCACATAAAAATATTTGCCTCTGTTCTAAATCCCTTATTCTGTTTCTTCTAACTTATACAAATGAATTATTTATCTTGAAATGGGAGGCTTCCTTAAACTGGAAGAAAATAGATATAAATTTAAAATGTAATAGGAAGTATTATAAAACTCTACCTGACTGTAGTTCATCTTGTTCTGTTTGGCCTGTAGAATATCAGGTGTATCTGGCATCACATGAACTTGGGTTTTATCCTTCTCCCAAGCTTGAGTATAAGCATGCTATTGAAAAAAGTAATATCAGATGTGTTAGTTTAAATGACAAAGGATGTCTCCTGTGGGGTTTTTACCTTTCCATTGGCACACTTTGGATATGGATGAGTAAAAAGATGAAGGTGATGACTTAGATTTATTTTACTATGTGATGACTTCATCCAGAATCAACTGAATTAGGATCCAGTCTTGCTTCTAATGAAACTCAAGTACCAAAACTTTCAGGGCAAAATATTTCTATACAAGAACAAGAAGAATAGAGGTTGGAGAGCTAGCAATGAAAAAAATGAGGAAAGATTTGATCAGCCAATGCTATTTATCAGTAACTGAGTGTTTCACTGAGTGAAAATAAATGAAAAAAAGAGGAACCTGTAAGCAGCAGTTGTTTTTCCCATGGAAACACTGCTACATAGAGGCTGTGCCAGAGACATGTACACTGTTTGTTGAAATGGATTATGTGTGACTATCTGCCTAATTTTCCCCATAAATACTCACTTTGTCCATTATGTTTGCATTCTGCTTTGCAAGGACCAGGTCCATGGCATCATTCTGTTTTGTAAAGGGGAACATGCTGGGATGCTGACGGTATTTCCGATCGCTTGCGATTTCTGTGGCTTTCTTTGATTTCTCCACATCCAAAGAACCAGCAGGACTCCAACCAATGCCCTTGAACCACTCATTGTAATCCTGCTTGTACTCATTCTGCCAAACAGATCATGAAAGGAAAGTTTACAATTTACAAATGGCTCATACAAAATAATTCTGTTGTTTCCAAAACAAAGTCAAAATGAAAAAAAAAGAAACAACAAAAAAAAGGGGGGGAAAAATCACAGCTATGAACAACAGAAAGAAAAGACAAACTTACATCACTTTGTATCTGATTCATGTTTCTGTACAGCTCTAAATTCATTGCATCTGGTAGAAGCATATACTGGTGAATCAGTCGCTTGTAGTTTGTATTGGTCACGCGATCTTGTGCCTCCTTAGCTGCCACGATGCTGAGGGCATCAGAAGGTGTCTGGTAGTGGGTCTTGCCCATCTCGTAAGCTTTCTTGTATTCCCGATCAGACTGCATCTTAGCCACTTGCATATAATGGACAAGTTTGGGATCATCCTGAAGGCTGCGGAAGCCTACAAGTTTTCCCTTGTCTTGTTCATAACCTAATTTGTATTTATACTGTAGAAAGAACAGAGACAGAAGCTTTAATTCTACTTCATTTGTTTAATAAGCAAGATCCATCTTGCTTATTAGGTTAAAATAGATTAAAATTAGATAAAAATAAGATTAAAATTAGATTTAAAATAGATTAAAATAAGATTTTTTTTCACAACTAAGAAAACACCAAGCATATAGAGGTGACTTTGTCCACTTACTCTTAGGGTACCCTCTAAAGCAAACCAGATGTCTAACATCCCTTTTAAAAGTAGTATATTTATACACTTTCCTAATACATTAAATTTCCTTGCAATAATTTATTCTGCTCCTGTGTAAGGTTCAATGTAACCTGGGCTTCAGTTGTTTTCTCATAGGATTATAATTGACACAATGAAAATGTGAAATACTGTCAGAAAGTGAAAGGCAAAGGATCTACTAAGATATGATTTCCTGAAGACAGTTCTTTGGGAAAAGTGCACTTTTATTCTTTTCATGTGATTTTTTAGAGATAGCTGTATTATTTCTCAGATGAGCTTTCACAAACACTGGGACCAAGGTACTTCAGCCCACACCATTCTCTGTAACTATTGCTGCCCTGCTTCCAGTGTTTGTTTTAGGTAACTATCTTCATGGTAATCTGCACCATACTCAGAATTCTTGTGTCATATCTAAAGATTAACCATCAAATCAAAGATCTGATCACTACTTGCTCCTGCCACAGCAGGAAATGAATTGTGTCAAAAAATGAAAGTTTTAAAAGATCTGAAATGGATAATTTTTTTTTCTTCCAAGAACTTACATCACTAGCAATATCCCTCGAAGCTTTGGCAGCTTTAATAGGGATAGCATCAGCTCTAAGATCATACCCTTTCTTCCTAGATTCTTCAAATGAATGTCTGTACATTTTCTGTGGAAAGAAAGAAAAAATAAATCAATGTTCAAAAAAGCAAAATCCACCACACTTACTTTGATAAAACTCTATTAATTTAACCTCCTCCTATCCCATTATTCATCCATCAATGCAGCTGCACTATAATCAGTAACTGTAACAAAAAAAAGGCAAGACATTTGTTGCCACATGCAGAAATATTGGTGAAAAATTACATCTCTGTCGATGTCAGCTGTTAAAAAAATGAGGTAAACATCTCAATTGCTCTGCACATTGAAGATGGGCAAAATTACAAATAATACTTCATTAGGATATGAAGATTCAACATCTGGCTGCTGAAAACCTGTCTATAATATCATCTGTTACTGAAACAATAGGTTCATTCTGCAAGAAATTTGCTTCCTGTACAAAAATATGTGCATAGGGAAATAAAAAATAGAGTAACAAACATGGATGGTACTGAAACTGATGTGCTGTTAGTAACTACTATAATTTAATGACCTATATGAACACTTTATAATATGACCATAAATATGATAGCTTACTCTTGGCAACGTTTTGGTATTTATTTTTTGGGTATTTATTTTTTGGGTTGGAAGCAGGGAAAAGTAAAATTAATAAGTTTTTGTGAAATTACTACAGGTTAGCAAAGTGAGAATTAGGAGATTTTTGTCTGTTGTCATCTCGCTTATTCCTAATAAAGTAAGAGCAACGTCGTAGTCTCACAAAGAGTACTCACATCACTTATATTAAATGCATTCACTTTTGCTAAAGCAATCTGTGGAATATCTGGTGTGATGTGAACTTTCTTCTTGTCTTCTTCCCATGCTTGTTTGTACTTGTGCTGGAAGGAAAAAACCAAAACAAGAGAGATGTCAACATAACCTAAAAAATAAAACAATTTAAAATAATATTTCCTATTTGAAATAAATCTTCCTCTTAAACAATGCAGCTATTACAACCAGGGTTGAGAGAAGACATGCAGCTGTCCCCCAGGGTGTCAGGGTGCAGGGTGTGCCCAGCTCTTACACCAGTACAGGATGGAAGTGGTGAGCACACTGTGCCCAGTTGGAAGAGCTCCTCTGCTTAGTGGCAGAGCTCTGGGGGGTTGTAAATAGGTTGAGGAGCACCAGGGAATGCTGGAGAGAAAGGCTATTGGGGAGAAGAAGGATCCAAGGAACTACAGGTCGCTCAGTCTGCCCTCAGTGCTGGGGAAGGTCATGGAGCAGATTGTCCTGAGTGTCATTACTAGACATACACAGGCCACCTGAACATAAGCCAGCAGTGTGCACAGGTGTTGGCCAAGAAGGTCACCAGCATCCTGGCTGGTATCAGCATTAGGGCAGCCAGCAGGACTAGGGCAGGGATCCTTCCCCTGGCCCCAGTACTGGAGAGGCCACTGCTCAAGCACTAGGTTCAGTTTTCAGTCCCTCACTCCCAGAAGGACATGTCCAGAGAAGGGCAGCAGAGCTGGGGAAGGGGCTGGAGCAGGAGTGTGGTGAGGAGCAGCTGAGGGCCCTGGGCTTGTGGAGCCTGGAGAGCAGGAGGCTCAGGGGAGACCTTCTGGCTCTTGACAGCTCTCTGACAGGAGGTGGGAGCCAGATGGGGTCAGTATCCTCTCCCAAAGAACAGGTGACAGGACCAGAGGAAACAGCCTCAAGTTGTGCCAGGGGAAGTTTAGGTTGGACATGAGGAAAAACTCCTTCACTGAAAGAGTTGTTCAGCAGTACAACAGTCTGCCCAGGGATGTAATGGAGTCACCATCCCTGGGGGTATTTAAAAGACATAAAGATGAAGTGCTGAGGGACATGGTTTAGTGGTAGGGCTGGCAGTGTTATGTTAATGGTTGGACTCTATGATCTTAAAGGTCTTTTCCAACTGAAACAATTCTATGATTCTATGTAACAATTTCATATT
The DNA here is from genome assembly GCA_013399075.1 of Chloroceryle aenea. Lineage (NCBI taxonomy): Eukaryota > Metazoa > Chordata > Aves > Coraciiformes > Cerylidae > Chloroceryle > Chloroceryle aenea. Next base: position 98,384 of record VWZY01003697.1, on the reverse strand, counting down.
AATGTACCAGGCATCAAATGAAAAGACTATTTCAGAGTTACAAACCTATTTCCAAAAGGCATCACTCCAGTATTTTTAGCCCCTAGATTTAAACTGGTAAGTCTATCACCAGTTACCTTGGGTATACTTTCTTATTAACATGTACACCCCCCCAGGTCTATCTCTATATGCATTTGTTAGAAATGGTAGAGTCATGCTTTACTTTCAGGTCTGTCAAAGGTCTATTAAGAGGAAATGAAACTACAGGTGAGCATATTCATTAGATGCCACAATTGACGATTTCCAAAGCTATGCATATAAGATTGACTATTACACTGCAAACTTAAATGAGTTTGAATGAACATTTTCTTACCTCATCCATGATTTTAGCATTATTTAAAGCCAAGACCATGTTCATGGAATCCATAGGAACAGAATACTTCAACTTGTCTGGATGCTGGCGATACTTCTTTTCACTAACAATTTCCATCGCTTTTTTATTCTTCTCAGCTTCCAGGGAGCCTAGTGGAATCCATCCAACACCCTTCATAGTTTCATCATATTCTGCTTTGTATTGATTCTGGAGGTGGAAAGTAAAGAAAAATAAAAAATCAGATGCATGAAAAAGTCTGTAAATCCTGACACTTCTTCACTTCTTTCTGTGTTTAATGAGTGTTAGATTCTGAATGTGCTTACTCTAAAAAGAAACAAACACTATCAAGATGCATTCAAGGTTTAGTTAGAAACACCTTTGTTACAGTGGCATCTGTATTTTATTACTCCACCTTTTATACAATGGCCAGATCCTTTTTATGATGTATTTCATGTGAGCAAGGCCATCTTAAAGGAGGGGATTATTTTGAAACACTCTACTGAGAAAAAAGGCCCTCTTCTCTGGAGGTTAAGCATCCCAGGAAATCCGAGAATACAGCTACTTAGCTGATTTCCCCTCTTCTGAGAAGGTATCTTTTGGGAAGATAAAACTATTAATGAAAAGTGAAGCTTTTGCTGTCATGGTCTTCAGACAACTTTTGCTCCCGAAGAGCTCCATGGGATATGTAAGCAGAAAACATCCATTTAACTTTATCCATAAAATTACTTACTTCTGAGCCCAAATTCTTTATCAATAGGTGTAACTTAATATTTTCAAGTCTTAGAAAAATGCAATAGCTATCATTGGTGATGGTTTCATTTAATTTACTTCATTTTACTATATAACTGAAGTAATTTCACTAAGAAAATAGTACTATTTATCTCATGGTATGTCTTTGTAAACTGAGCGTTGTATCTACAATGCAAAGGTTGAAGAATCTCTCTCACTTACATCACTTTGTAACTGCATCATGTTTTTGGCTAATTCAAGGCTCATAGCATCCGGCAAAACATTGTAGGTGTGAATCAAGCTTTTGTAGTTCGCGTTTGTAGCCACTTCCTGTGCTTTCTTGGCTGCCACAACGCTGACCATGTCAACTGGGGTATGGAAATTGGTCTTTGCCTTCTCATAATCTTTTTTGTATTCACGATCAGATTGCATCTTAGCCACTTGCATGAAGTGCACCAGCTTGGGGTCATCTTCAAGGCTGCGGAACCCAATATGCTTCCCTTTCGCTTTTTCATAGGCTAGTTTGTATTTATACTGTCATCAGGAAAGAGAAAGAGCAGCAAAATCTTAAAAAAAGCACACTATTAAGTTTAATTTAATCTCTAAAAATATAGGAAATATTTGTTCCTTTTCATCACAAGATCTCAGTTTCAGTCAAATACACTCAGTCTTATGAAACAGCCTACTGAACACCAGCACACGAAGTTCAGTAGCTTGCTGAATAAAGAGGAAAAAAAGCACAATTCAGTGTTACTCCACTGCAAAGGTTTATCCCAACAAGTATATAACTGAAACCTGGGCAACTCAAGAAGCTTAAAAAAATACATTATGCATAACAGAGCACTACAAAGATGATCTGACTCTCTTGATAGCTACTCTGAGTACTACCACACGATCAGACTTACATCACTTGCAATGTCTCTGGAGGCTTTGGCTGCTTTTATTGGAATAGCATCTGGCTGCAGGTCATAACCTTTCTTCTTGTCTTCCTCCCACGCAGCTTTGTAAAGTTTCTAATGTACAATGTAGAAGAGAATAGGTACTTTGTTATGAAGGTAGAACTACCAAAGTACCCTACATCTGAATTTAAATATTTTTCAAAGAAGACATAAAAATGTTCAGTGAAACAGACACTGGATGCCCATTGTGAACATGGTAAATAACTCACATTACTCATTGTGATCTGGTTCACTCTGGACTGCAGAATTTCTGGAGTATCTGGCATAACATGAATGCTGGTCTTCTCTTTGTTCCACTTATCAGTGTAGAGCCGCTGCAATTACAAAGTCATATTTAACATTGGAAAGGCATCACAATCCTAAAAGAAGAGCTTGCTTTTGTTTCACTCATTTGCAATAAATAATACTTTACAGTACTGTGAAGTTCCACAAGCACTACCAATAATTTTCACAAATATAACTGCTGAGTGGCTGTTAATTTTTATATTATATTCCTAATAAATTATATTATTGTATTCTATCATTATATTATTATATTATGAAAAGGTTCATAACAAATATTATGTTATATTAATTATTACATGATATTCCTCCTCATTTTTTAGTATGTTATTTAAGAAATTTGCCAATTATGTTTTAATAACTGTTAAATATCAAAGCTGAGGATTTTCAGCTTGCAGTCTGCACTGCTTTAATGCAAAGCAGAAACTACTTATATTTTTTTTCACAGAGCCTCTTTCCATGGCAAGCATGGAATGGGGATCAGTGGTCCTCCAGACAACTAGGGGCGAATTTAAAGATTTCCTTTTCAAGGACAGAAAATTAAATTTCAAGGAAATCTTAATTTAAATTTCCATTTCAAAGAGACTTGTACAAAAGTGACAGAATTTCAGGGTTTTTTCATCTCACTGATTATGAATACTACTTCCTGCAGAAAAAGAGCAGAAGTTACCAAAGCAGTATAAATCTGGAGAGGACATCACATGCACAAAAGAGAAATCTTTAACCTTTATAAACAGAAAATGAAACTCCCTTTATTGTGAACACAGTCTGAGGTTCTCATCATCTCTCAGTGTCCAGCCTTAACCCAGCAAATCACAGTACCCATTTGAAATTCCAATGACTTCACTGGGCACACAATTTTCCAAGAGAAAAACCCAATCTCTGTCTCAGTCATGATCACCTGACCAAATTCTCACCTTATTCATGGTGGTGGCATTTTGCTTAGCCAGCACTTGTTCCATTGCATCAGTTGGAATAGAGTACTTCAGCTTGTCTGGGTGCTGGCGATAGGTTTTCTCGCTGAGGATCTGTGTGGCCTTTTTGGCCTTTTCTACGTCCAGGGACTGAATTGGTATCCAGCCAACTCCTCTCAGCCAGTTATTAAAATCTGCTTTGTACACATTCTTTTAAAAAATAAAGAAGGAAAACCACAGTGAGGCAAGGAAAATTAGAATGCCTTTATACATTCAAACAAGTAAAGACTTAGATGTTCTCCTGGTCATGAAGTTTTGAAGGAAAAATGAGAGAAACCTGTTATAACTGCTATTGATTTCCAAATTCTTTGCATAACTTTAATAACTATTGATGTGTTAAGGACAAAGAAATTCTTTTCACTAAACCAGTTGTAGAACTCACACTACAAACCAAGTGCAGAGACCTTAGGACAAATTCCGAGTGGTAAATAGGAAAATCTGAGAAAAAGACAATGATTTATTTTAGATCACACTCTCGTGTGTTAGTAGACTCAGTTCACAGTTGAATTAATTCAGAGAAACTTCTTAATATCCTGGTTCTGCATAATCTTGAACAGGCACCATTCCTATTTAATCATGCATGGCTTTTAGAACAGATAAAGGTACAAAAATGCTGTGAAAATGAAACGTATTCCTGAACTGCATTGTTAGAAGTAACAGGAAGAGCACCTGAGGAAAAGACCCCAGACCATCATAGCTTGTGTATATGGGTGAAAACACAATGGGGAAGTAAAAAAATCTGAGATCAAACTGTATTTGAAAAGAGCAGTGTCTAAAGGCCAGATCCCCTCTCTATTGGCCAATGGGAACATGTACATTATCCTCTCCAAACAATGCATAGCATCTGAAGAACACTTTTAAGCAGATCATGAAGAGAATTTCAAATTTGTCAGAGTGCTGTTAAATAAAGCAGATGAAACTGCATATTTGCTGGATAAACAAACAAGACTCTGAAGTTATACTAGAGCTTAAAAAGTGGAAATGAGTCACAAAACTTAATGGGAACTACAAAGCTTTTTTATGAATCCTTATCATTCACAGCATAGGCATCTGTTGGAGGATAAAGGCAGGAAGGAACAAAAGTGAACAAAAAAGTAAATCTCAAATCCCTAGATATAATACAAACATTGTAGCATATGTATATTTTTGGTGAACTTAAATGAAATGTAGTCAGAATTTATAGTCTGTGATCTCCAACAATACAAATAATCATGGCAATAATACTTTGTAATTACAAATCCACCTACAAAAATGCATGAACTAGAAAAAGCTGTTCATTGGCTGAGAATTAGCCACATATTTAGAGATAGAAAGAAAAGCTGTTACTTGCTGGCTAAACTCCCTAGTACTTATTAGCTCCACATAACTCTGAAAATCTTTGGAAAATACAGAGTTCCAGACCACAAATTTACATCCTTCTCTAGTCTTCTTCTCTGGAGAGATTCCTAACCTAGCCTGGACACAATCTTGGGAAACCTGCTCTGGTTGACCCTGCTGGAGCAGGGGGGTTGGATGAGATGATCTCCGGAGGTCCCTTCCAACCTCCACTATGCTGGGATTCTGTGATCTCAATCTACNCATCACACTCCTAAAAGAAAAGCTTGCTTTTGTTTCACTCATTTGCAATAAATAATACTTTACAGTACTGTGAAGTTCCACAAGCTCTACAAATAATTTTCACAAATATAACTGCTGAGTGGCTGTTAATTTTTATATTATATTCCTAATAAATATGATATTATTGTATTATATCATTATATTATAATATTATGAAATGGTTCATAACA
>VWZY01003697.1:74617-92460 GCA_013399075.1 Chloroceryle aenea | reverse complement strand
TGAACAAAAAAGTAAATCTCAAATCCCTAGATATAATACAAACATTGTAGCATATGTATATTTTTGGTGAACTTAAATGAAATGTAGTCAGAATTTATAGTCTGTGATCTCCAACAATACAAATAATCATGGCAATAATACTTTGTAATTACAAATCCACCTACAAAAATGCATGAACTAGAAAAAGCTGTTCATTGGCTGAGAATTAGCCACATATTTAGAGATAGAAAGAAAAGCTGTTACTTGCTGGCTAAACTCCCTAGTACTTATTAGCTCCACATAACTCTGAAAATCTTTGGAAAATACAGAGTTCCAGACCACAAATTTACATCCTTCTCTAGTCTTCTTCTCTGGAGAGATTCCTAACCTAGCCTGGACACAATCTTGGGAAACCTGCTCTGGTTGACCCTGCTGGAGCAGGGGGGTTGGATGAGATGATTTCCGGAGGTCCCTTCCAACCTCCACTATGCTGGGATTCTGTGATCTCAATCTACTTTTAATTGAATATTAAAAGGTTAATAGTGTAACACAATCATTATGAGAAGAAAGAAAAGAAAAATGAGCTGATTACTCATTACATACATCGCTCTGAAGCTGCATCACATTTCTTGATAGCTCCAGATTCACAGCATCAGGCAAGAGTGTATAATTGTGGATTAGCTGCTTATAGCCAGAGTTTGTAACTGCTTCCTGGGCTTTCTTGGCAGCTGTCACGCTGAACATATCCAAAGGAGTATGATATTTGGTTTTGGCAACTTCGTAATCCTTCTTGTATTCACGATCTGACTGCATTTTGGCCACATTCATGTAATGGACAAGTTTAGGATCATCCTGCAGGCTGCGATATCCAACCTGTTTGCCTTTATCTTTCTCATAGGATTCCTTGTACTTGTACTAGAAATAAAGGAGAAGAAAGCCTGGGATAAACACTTTGGAAAGAGAAAACATACTTTTGATCATTTCAATACCTTGAAACTCAGTACTTTGACAATGGCAGTTCATTCAATATATACATTGTTTCTCACAAGGTTATTTAGGTCAAATAAAGAGATTTGCTGGGATTTCTCAGCTTGTCTTGACCCCTGGTATAGACCTAAACCTAGATATGCAGTTACATGTCCTCCCTTGCTGTTGCCTCTGCTATATTTTATTTTACAGACCTGGAGTTCTATCTCCGAGGAACACACAACTTTTAATTGAAACATTAGCATAATAATATATTACTGAAAAGCTCAAGACTACCAAACAACTAGATATGCCAATATTCAGCTACTGGAAGGAGGCATGTTTAAGTGGGGAACAGAAGTCATTCACAGCCTTCAGCTAAAATGACTCCATTTATTTCCATGTTCCAAATCCCCTTTGGTAGGCAGCGTGTCAGGCCAAACTCCAAGCTTTACTGAGGCCAGTTGACATAGCTGCCTGAAAACAGACACATTTCTGTACAGCTCATGAACTCTAGACAAGTAGAGGTACAGGTCTCCAACAATTAAGAATGCAGCACAGGTCAATTATGAGACAGGGCCTTCCAAATAAGCTGGTGAATACTTGAAGCCCAACAAAGAGCCCCAGCTCACTGACACTCACACATGTTATGACTCAATTCCAAAGGAACAGGGTTTTTCAGAGGTTCATCTGAAAACATCTGAATTCACTTGTTATTTCTCAGTACCCTAAGAGTTTAAATACTCAGAGTTATGTGTCTCTGTAGCATTGTGTATATGCTCCATAGCATAACACGCTGTAGAAAGCTGTAACTCACTGAATGGATACATTCCACTTTATGTCAATTATACTTACATCACTTGCAATGTTTCGAGAAGCTTTGGCAGCAAGGATGGAAATGGCATCTGGTTTCAGATCATACCCTTTGGCGATGGTTTTTTTCCAGTCTGCTTTGTACTTAGACTTACAATGAAAAAATAAAGGTATGAGTTCACAGTGTGACAAGTAGCACTTTTAACAAGGTCAGTTAAGACCCTATTTATAATATACTTTTAGGAATAAAACCATTCAGTTTAGGCTGTCCAATTGCAAGGAAAGATGTTAACTTGTACACAAACTACGGTTATGATAAATACATCTACAAAGATAGAAGAATCCTACACAACGATTAGTTTAATTCATGGAGGTAAATCATTAACTTTTTGCATTTTTACACAATTTTTATGTGGAACACCTCTATCAGTGGCACTTTAGCCCCTGCTTAAGCAAACCCCCCTTAGATTTGACTGAGCATTCAGAATTATTTGCCTGTGTCCTGATCAAGCCTTGTGGTCTTAAATGACTGAGGAAAGCAGTCTGGCTGACTTTTTCTTAGTAGACAGACATAAAATTTCAAGGCTATTAAAGGAGATGTTGGCTTTTACCTGAAGGAAAAGTTCCTCTACCTAGTTTCTGGAGGCCTGACAATGTCACTAAAAAATTTAATATCACAAAGGCAATAAAATTGATGCTGTTGGTGCAGATCTTGATGATTTTGGACAGATGCAAGAAGTGATGGAGAGGAAGCAGAATAGTAGGTGAATAGCAGGAAAAGACACTACTATCCACTGGGTGAGTTAGTTTTCTTTGAAAGCCCAACAGCAGGAAGCAACATCCAGAGAACTTGCACTGCTTGCCTATGCAGTCTGTTTTATATAAAAGTAGATGTCATAAGTTTCCAAACCTATGGGAATCTGAATTAATAACTCACACTGGGTTTCTCATTCACTCTGTCCAAGTAGCTTGACCATAAAGCACTGAAATGTGTTTCTGTTCCTGAGTGCTCAGAGAGTTTAATAAATTAGCTTAAAAACCACAATACTGCCTGGCTTCTAGAAGGAAAAGTTTAGCTGAATTCAGAGCTTGTGCATTTCTCTATTTGATATCACAGCATGAATAAATAGGAGTTATTCATGCTATTAAATAAATTACCAATAAATGTTATTGAACAAACTATTGGTTATATGCTCACATCACTCAAGTTGAAGGCGTTGACCCTGGCTTGAAGAAATTGAGGAACATCAGGATCCAGGGTGTATTTGTGTTTTACTTTTTCACCCTCTTTCTTATATGTTACCTGCAAGGAAAAATAAATGCTTGTTGACAAGTTCAAGGTAGGTAATATCAGTGTTGATAAATAAAGACAAAGCAACCATACTTTATTCTTAACATCAGTCTGCAATTTTACTATTTTTACAGGTTTTTAAATGTAAGGGGTCTTTTAGATGGAATATCAGAGAGTAAATCATAAAACTGGTAAAAAAAATAACGTGACTATCCTGCATTAATAATGAAAAAGTTCTTACATCACTCAGTTGCTTGGTGTTGTGCTGAGCTAAAAGCATTGGTATTGAATCTGATACACTTGTAAACTTGATGGTGTCTGGGTGCTGACGGTACTTCTTTTCATTTAATGCTTCTCCAGCCTTTTTAGCTTTTTCAACATCCAGAGAACCGAGAGGGCTCCATCCAATCCCCTTGAACCAGCTGTTATATTCTTGTTTGTAAGCATTCTGGAGAAGAGAAAGCCAATATGGACCAAGATTTTCTCAGAGAAGTGCCATAATTCTGTTTAAAACAATAATCACACGTCTACATAGTGTGTTCTACTTAAGCAGGAAATATTTATCAATTCTTGAACAATGGGTATTTGTTATGCTTCTCTGTGATTTCATAAGGAAGAAAATGAGCTGTCGTATTCTTTATTCATGATCAATGTCTTATAAACTAGAACATCTCTTCAGTATTTACTAACCTTCCTTTTCATTCACCCAGGTGACAAATGCCACCAACCTTCAGCTATAATAACTTCTAAACTACCACATGGTGACCATTTAACATGGTTTAATTTATTCTGTGTCCAGAAGACTCTGTGATACTTGGCATTACACAAAGGTCCACAAGAGCAGAGGCTTAATTTCTGGTTTTCTTCCTATAGTTCCTCCTACAGTAAAAATATGCAGCATTTACAGACTGCAGGTTAATTCATCCTGGTTACAAAATATGCAGAAAATTGTCCCATATAAACACTCATGCAGGGTTAGTGGGCAGTCTGAGTGCAAGGTTACCGTGGACACTATTTTTTAAGACACTAAAATGAGATGTCCATAGGGATCTAAACTGGGGATCCATAGAGAATCAAATCCCACAGTATATGAAGAGGTGCAGAGTGCAGCTGTGTATGCCTAGTCAGTCATCTGAAAATATTGCAGAAGATCTCCATAATTTATTACTAACATCTGTAGTTACACTTTATCCACTTCTTCATCCTAAATAGTAGTCCAACTACACTATTGCACATGATGAAAAAGCAAGACAACATAAAAGAAGTCTTAAAGGATGAAGCAAAATTATGATAGTTGCAAAATAGTTTTCTGAGGAAATGTGGAAAAAAACCCCAACAACTTCATTTCAATTCAATATTTCAAAAGTCTGCTCTCCACTGACACACCACCAACAAAATCATGTTGAGTAGAACTCGGCTGGAGTTTGGCATTTCTGACCACCCCCCCAGCTGACAAACCTAATGATCTTCCCCAAGAGATAAGAAAAACAAGACCATTCCCACCCAGTAATGGCAATTTTCACTGAATATGAACTTGTATTTTCTTCTTCTGAGTGTGCCAGAAAACATCCCTGAAACTGGGTGAAATACTTACATCGCTCTGAATCTGCATCATGTTCTTTGCAAGCTCAACACCCATGGCATCTGGCAGGTACGTGTAGCGATGGATCAGGTTTTTGTAGTGGGCATTAGAAGCAACATCCTGAGACTGTTTAGCAGCCTGGATACTGTACATGTCAGGAGGTGTATGAAAGTTAGTCTTGGACTTCTCGTAGTCTTTCTTGTACTCACGCTCAGACTGAATCTTTGCTACATTCATATAGTGGACAAGCTTAGGGTCATCTTGCAGGCTTTTGAAACCAATCTGCTTTCCTCTAGCCTTTTCATAGGCTTCTTTATATTTATACTAGAAAGAGAGGAAAGAGATTACATGTGCTGTAGCATGGCTATTGGTGTTCTGGAGAAGAGAGGAGAAGAGAAGAGAAGACAGGAAAAAAAGAAAAAGGGGTGGGGAGGAGGAAGAAGGAGAAGGAAGATAGAGAGAGAAAGAGAAATAGAGAAAAAAAAGGAGGAGAAGGAGAAAAAGGAAGAGGTAAAGAAAAAAGTAATAAAAAGGAAAAAAGAAAAGGAAATGGAGGAGAAGGAAAAAAATAATCTTGTACTCATAATACTGGCTCTAGTGAGACTTCTGCAGAGCTAACTACACTCTTTTGAGTTAAACAGCTAATTTAGGAGGGGTGTACTTACATCACTAGCAGCCTGTCTAGCAGCCTTGGCAGCTTGGATGGGAATAGCATGAACTGTTAGATCATAGCCTCTTGATTTTAATTCTTCTAATCCTGTTTTGTAATAGTTCTAGAAGAAAAGATGAATTTTCAATTAACAGTTTCTAGCTACCAGAAACTTCACATTGCACGCTGAATCAAGAGCTGTTGGTTCAAAATATACTCACGTCACTAATATTGTAGGCATTAACTTTAGCCTGTATAAACTGGGGCACGTCTGGGGGGAGGTGGTACTTGTGAATAATTTCTTCACCTTTGGCTTTATACGCGATCTGCAAAGAAAAACAAAGAAATTTAACAGCCCAGTGTTTATAGACTGCAAATGCTTAATTATGCTGCATGACAAAGCTTGAAGATCTGATGGTGATGTCAGCAGGATGGAGTTGGAAACTTTTAGGCTGAATAAGCAGATAACAAACTGGTCTGACATCAGGACAATTAGAAAAGAAGGCTCCTAAGACTAAAGGATGGAAAGACCTCAAAGATTAAAACAACCAGGAACAACAAACAGTAATTAAGAGCAGTATCTATAAAAGAGTAAAATTCTGTCAAACTTTGTGGCTAATGCCTCGTTCTGGCTTCTCCACTCAAACCAGAGACAGAGCTGGGCAAAGATCAAAAGATCAGTGTCCCCAGTATAACCTGTAGGAATTTCAATGCTAAAACACCTCTAGGTGTTTTATGTAAATGTAAATGTAGGGCCACCTTAGTAGAATCAGTTAGGTAATAGCATAAGGAATTAGGTAATTGATGGAGCATGTGAACAAAGATTGATATGTAACCAATCATATCTAGTTTCTTAGTTACTTGTACTGTATACAAACTGCTGCTGTTTGAGTTAACAGGGCTCAATTTGTGATTTATCATGCAGCACCTTTTTCTGCAGAAGTAAAACAAGAAGATGCTGAGGGCCCTGGAGCATTTCTGTGCCAAGGAAAGGCTGAGAGTCCAGGATAGGGCCAGACTCTTGCAGTGGCGCCCAGTGACAGGACAAGGGGTAATGGACACAAACTGGAACCCCAGGAGGTTCCACCTGAACAGGAGGAGCAAGTTGTTTGGTGTGAGGGTGTGGGAGCCTGTGCCAGGCTGCCCAGAGAGGCTGTGGAGTCTCCTGCTCTGGAGAGATTCCCAACCCCCCTGGACCCTGCGTTGCTGGGCCCCCTGCTCTGGGTGCCCCTGCTGGGTGGAGCAGGGGGGTGGCACCAGAGCATCTCCAGAGGTCCCTTCCAACCCCCACCACTCTGGGATTCTGTGAAATTCTTGTGTGTGTGGCTGTGCATATGCACATACATTCACCTACACATTCAGTTTGGGACTTCTCTTAAATCTAGAGGGTAAAGTGGAGGTGGCCAGAGTGCAGAAATGGGTAATGGCAGAATGTGGCAACATGTTTTCCAAGTTTACTCACATCACTCAGCTGTTTGCTATTGATCTCTGCTTGTTTCTGGACTGGAGAGTCGGTCACTTGAGTAAATTTGGTTTGATCCGGGTGCTTTTTGTAGGTGTGCTGAAGGAAGATAATAAATTTATTTGCAGAAAATGTATATATATGTATTTTATACAACCTAGCAACATCCCATGACTTGGGATATTCTGCAGTTATGGTACATGTGCAGATAAGCACTGCCATGCACAATGGTTCTCATGTTATGTTACTTTTTAACATAACAAGAGGGCAAATAAATCTGTAGAAATGATTTTAAAGTATTGATGTTAAGTATGTTGGCTCAGTATATAATATTATCATGTATAGTATACACTGTAATATCTTAGACAGGTTATAGGATAGGCATTTTAGGAGATTATATACAAATACATCTGTAAAGTATTCTCCAAGTACAATAAAGTAAATAAAATTAGTAAAGTAACTAAAGTACTTTTGAAGTATTAACATAAAAATATATTGACTTCAGCAGGTGAATGCTTGTGGTTCATTCTTCATTTTGGTGCTGTTCCTCTAATTTTATGGTTTTACTTGTTCAGAAAAGAAACCTTGTGCTATATCTGTCTTGATCACTAGGTGTCACAAAAGGCTCTAAAATCCAGATGGATATGGTTTTAAAGTCACCTATGTTATTAAGGCCAAATACAGAATGATCACTGTAAATTTCTACACGCCTCAGAAGCAGATACTCCACTTGAGAACCACCATGGTCCTCTACTTACATCTTTACACTGCTCTAACTTCTTAATAGCTTCATACTCTTGAGTTATGGTCTGAGGGAAGTAGCATTTGGTCTTTTCTTCTTCATAATCTGCTTTGTAATTTTTCTAGGAATAAAATCAACACTCAGTAAGAAACCACAACTGAGCTTTCTCTGAAATGAAAACATGATGGTGAAAAGAAAATGATTGCCACACTTACATCACTCTTCATCGCTTCAACTTTCATACAGTGTGTATGATGTGGGTCCTCAAAGCTGCCCAAATAGTGTCCTAAAATATTCTTTTGATATGAATCTTTATATTTTACCTAGAAAAATGATCACAAGTTTATAAAGTTTGAAAAAGCATTCAAGAGTGTTGGTGCTGAACAACACAACATAAATCCAAAACATACATCACTAAAATTCTTCAGAGCAGTATCAATCTGGAACTTTGGTGTTTCACAATAATTCATGCTGGTTCCTTTTGCTTGTTCATAGGCTTCTTTGTATAATTTCTGCAAAAGAATATAATGTCAAGTAATGCAGATTTCACTTGCAACACATGGAAACCAACAGGAGTAAAACTGAACTAATTGCATAGAAAAGCTTTCCCAGAAGATTGAAAAACAGATGGCACTTTTTTTCCCCACACCAATGATTAAAACAAACAAACAAACAAACAAAACCACAAAAAAACCCACCCACTTTTTAAAGTGACTGTTTACTAGGTTTGTAAGACCAGAAAGGTCTGACTAATGGTTTTTGAACTTCTGACATGGAGAAATGTGCAATCTCTATCCATACAGATGAAAACAGCAAGAAGAGGGGAAATCAAGAAAGCCATCACACTGAGTAACCACAATAGAATAGATATGAATATGCCAAACTGCCACTTATTTTATCATTGTTGGCATCAGCTGAAGTTTCTTAAAACAGTAAAGGAAGAACTGTCATCTCGAGCTGCATTTTCCCCAGGGATCTCAATGAACTACACAATAATTAGCTATCCCCATCAGATGCCACAGCTATTGTTACACTGCTGTGGAGAAACAACTCCTTATCTGTCTCATTCTCGTTGGTGGCATCTCATGACAACTGTCGGTCTAAAAAACTAAGAGATCCAAAGGAGAAGCCCTGTGAAGAAATGATGAGCTTGGTTTATTTTACATGACTGAGAATCATCCAGCTGTACTTTGATAATACTCACATCACTCAGCACATTTCCTGCAGCTTTTAATTGCCTCAACAATGGGTTCTCTGTTGCAGGGAGCACGTTATAATCCGCAATGGCTTTGTTCTTTTCATAGTCAGCTCTATATTTTGTCTTTCAAAGAATAAAAATAAAAAGGGCAAAGTTTAAAAATCAGTATTGAAAGCCAAATGTTCACTAACCTGTATCATCCTGAACTTTTCAGGAAAATTTCCCAGTTTTTAACTTATGATTTGTGATAGCAAAGGACTATGAAAAGCACTACGATCACCGAAGTGCGTAGGTGACAAGATGGGAGGCCACAAGGTGAGAGCTATTTAGTCCATGTCCCCAGCTCTAAGCCCCTCTCTAACATTGCAAATTTTTTACTATCAGTTGACATCTTGGAATAGTCACTTTCTTACAACTAATGCCATGATTGCTTTTGCTGAGATGCATACTATTGCAGAACATGCAGAAACCAAACCAATTTCTGTATTTTAAATGAAAGCTGGGTCAGAACAACATCACTGAGATACCCTGAGCAAGGATGAATAAATATGAAAATGCTGAGCCAAATTCAGCTAGCTTAAGTTGGTCTTGGTGCACAGTGTTGATTTGTTTCAGCTAGAAATCAGGCACAGAACAAACAGTGAAGCAAATTCTGCTTCACCAAAAGAAAATTCTACATCATGGGTACTACTGTGGAAGATCCTAAGCATGGCTAGGAGTTGTTCTGCTTTCCTAGTGGAAAGCACTCAAGAAAACATCTTTTACATGTAAGAAAATACTTTGGATGCTTTACAAAACAGTTTCAGCCCAAACTGGCCTGACTTTAGATCCATACTCAAGCTGAACAAGTGAATCACACATGACATACCTTACTGACATTATTGGAAACTCTCTTATTAGCTTCATATTCTGGAGTTTCAGTCTGCATAAAGTAGATTTGGTCTTTCATGCTTTCAAAGTCTTCCTGGTATTTTCTCTGTTAGGAAGAGAGACAAACAGATAATAAAATACAGAAAATTACAAAATTATAAATCAGACATCCAAGAAGTAGATTATTTAGGAAAGGAGAAATGCCACAAATAGAGCAGGCAAAATTAAACAGCATTTTCCACATTAACTTCAACAGAGGATAAAGCTGCTCATTTTGAGATTTTTCTTGAGAATTCACTTACCATACTTAGATTTTCTGCATTCATTTTTGCAACTGCAACATCATAGCATGGAGTTTGACTCCACTTGCCTTTGATTTTGTTTTTGTAGTCCTTGTGGTAATCAATCTATAACAAATAATAAAAAAAAAATTAATCCCCAGCATACAGCTCAATCTTCCACTTGAGAGATTTGGTTTTAAAAGTCTTCTTTGCAAAGTTGTGTCACATTTTACATCTGTCTTCTAACCACTTTATCAGTTGTTGTCAAAAAACCCTTCAATATGATTTGGCCTAACCACTTCAGTTATTTCTCTTAGTACTTTCCCCGACCAAGGTGAAACAAGTCATCTCTTCTAGGAGCCAAAAGTTGTTATTATTGCTGCTGAAATTGTTATAAGCTAAACCTTTTTAGTATATGGATTGCCTGATGTGATTCCTATTAGACTATATTTGAGCACATGGAAATCAAATATGAACAGTTTAAACAGATAGTTCCTGTCTAAGACAAAACCATCTTCCCAAGTTTTGACTCAAGTGTTCCAAATGCATTTTCAGCCACCGAAGCATATTAAAAAAATAATACCTATTTTTGCTTAGCACAAAAATTACAACTTCTCCAATACCTTTTGAATTTTTATCTCATTGATAATGAACATCTACACCAAAAACAATCTTTAAAAAAAACCCCTATGTTTTATTGTTTTGGGGATATCTGCATAGCTGACTATGCAATTCATTTCAAAGAATGATGATACTGATCTTGCTTTGTGTATGTCTGAACATTTTCCTGATGGCAATTTAACTTTTGAGCTATGGAAGAAAAAGCTTAAAGAAATTATCTTTAAATTAAATACTACATTCTTTCACCTTCCAGATGGGTTCACTACAATACTTTTTAGTGGTTTTGCAAAGACAAGTGGGCCCTGTAGCTTCCTAATCTTGAACAACAGTTGTCAATACACAGCAATAAAACCATGCATGTCCTCTTCATAGTAGCTAAATTCTGAACTGGGTTAAAATCCTACTTCTGTCTTACAAGATGATGTGACTTCGTCCCAGTTTCTTGGGCAAAAGTTGTTCTTCCTGTATCTCACTTCACCTCCTGCATCCCCTCAGCTGTGTTTTATTCTAAGTATACCTAAAACACACTGACAAGGACTGGTGCTAGAGGCTTTGTTAATTATGCCACACACTTATGGAATTTAATGTTGAACACTGTGAATTTGGTGTGCAAGCCAGGAAATGGTCATCTACGTTGGCAGACATTTGCCAAACCCAGATATATGTTAACAGGTTTACATGGCACTGTTTACATTCAAGAGAAGAGCAAAGTGGATGTTGTTTGCTGTTTTCTCCTGTAAACACAGAATGTTTAAAGTGAAAAATAGAGGGAGAATAGAGAGTGATGTGTGTGTATGGTAGAAGCAGAAACATTGCATGAGAACTCAATTCACTGACAAGAATGAAGTTTCACCTTTCACCTGTGACTGGACAGGGTTTTCTTTGAAACACTCAAGGAAGAAAAGAACTGAATTCTACCATGGGGAGCTTCATAACAGCTTCTGGTCTTTTCTTTTGCTGTATCTTTCTTTGGGTACCTTTTTGCCTCTCTAACTTCAAAGATGAGGTTTCTATAGAAAGAAGAGCTCTGTATTCAACTCACATTACTCAGCTGCTTTGTCACTTTCTTGGCTTGTTCCACTTCAGGTGGATCTGGCAGGGAAGTATATTTAGATTTTCGTTCATCGTGCCCTTTTTTGTAGATAATCTGAAAAGATAAAAGAACAACTACAGTAGCTACTAACTTAAGCATCAGAATATTTACTCTGAACTCTGCTAACACCATCACTAATGGAAGCAGTTCTGTCCACAGCTGCTGCAGCATAAACTCTTTCCATCCATGTGTTCTGGAGGGATACTGAGAAGTCTCTGGATAAGAGACAGTGAAAAAGAATCAGTTCCCTGAGAAAGTTTTCAAGTGTATTACTCTCTTGCTCCTCAGAAACATGGCCTAGTAAACTTTTGGACATCTGCAAAATTCACTGAAATCTTTATGTGAGACCTGAAATCCTTGGCTGGAGTTCTGTGTATCTAAGCATCAGCTAATCACAGAGCCTCACAAATTCCTGACTTATCACTGTTTTAGAGACACAGATCTATAGACCCACAACAGTGAACTGGGCTTAGAGGCAACCCTGAGAGTCTCCTCTTCTCCTTCTTTGAGAGATACTCGAGGTCTTCTTACTGATTACATCGGAAAATCTTTAATATATTAATTATTTCATTCATTTACAAGCCTGCATCCAATTGCCAACAGATTCATACCCTAACACAGATATTTTTCTGTTGAAATGGCACTACTACCAGTGCACACCTATGTGTTTTTATTTTCTGTTCCACTATGAAGTTTTTATATTTAGTGAAAGTCCACCACTACAGAGTTACACCATAACAGTGACCCAACTGTCAGTCAGGCTTTGATACTTACGTCGCTCAGAGACTTTTGAGCCTGTGCCACCCTTCTGAGCTCTGGACTGTCATTGTATGGGTAGAATAATGTTTTGTCTCCCTCCCAGTCTTCAGTGTAGAGTTTCTGAAACCAGAAAAAAAAGCCAGAATACTCGTTATGAATATTAATCTCTGACTTCAATGCTTCTTCACTTCCACTGCCTAAGCCTGTGATATTTTTTCTTACCTTACTGAACATTGCTGTGTTTTTTATTGCATTCACAAGCTCTGGAGCATCAGGGGGGAGCAAGTATTTGTCCTTATTCTCTTCCCAGTTCTGTTTATATAATACCTGCAAAGAAAGATCAGCACATTGGTTACTCTATCGTTAGAAAAGTATTTCCTTCTGTGAATAAACTACCTCCTCTAAAGATTATTTCAAAGTGAAAGTCTCAAACCAGGGACATTTGAAAACAGTAACTGGAAATATTTATGATTATATTTCTACTTGCCTTATCAACTTCTATCTCTCCCTGTGCTTCTAAACTGTTCTATAAACACTGCTTTAGTGCCCTGAGCTCAAAACTTTATTCCTATCAGTAATCTCATGATCCACTAATGTTCACAACCCTTCCAGAAAGCCAAAGCTCACTCACCTTGCTCACTTGCTGTGACACCTTCTTTGCATGTTCTATGTCCATGGCCTTTTCATCAACGTGGCAAATAGTTCTAGCAGCTTCGCCAGCCATGCGGTATTTAACCTAGACCAATGCCCAGGGAAATGTGTTTATTCTTACAGAAAAAGAATGACAAGTTCTTTTTTATTAAAGAAAAAATAAATCAGAATATTGTCATTTAGACAATTCATACTGTAAACACCCAAAACCTGGATCCAATTAAGTGTTTTGGACCAGGTATTCCTTAGAAACAAGGCCTATGGAAACAGATGGATTTTGTGAATTAAGTGAGAAAGAAATGCAGCTTTGAAAGAAGTTCAAGAGGTGTGAATCTTAGTTAGAGGTAAGCAGAGTTCTTTCTAAGAGTGCTTCCACCCTGTATAATGAGACAGAGATCTCCGTGCTGTGTGGTTTGCCTCAATTTCACAGTCCACTACCATGTAAGCTTTAGTGGTTCCCATCCTAGGGACTCAACTCTCCCTATTCACTGTCCAAAGAATTAAGCAGCCTTTGTAGGTGGATTTCAGTTTCCCAAATCATGTGTGTGTTATTGAAAGATAGACTAGAGCTGTTTAAAAGAAAGCAGGGAGAGTGAGCTAGCTTCCAAAACTGGAGGCATGGCATCAGCAGGGCAATTGCACTTGGTTTTCACAGGCAGGTCACTGAGAGTGGGGTTCAGACAGAGGGATCAGCTCAGCTCAGAAAATCCCACAGTAAAGGACAAGAAGTACAGAAGTTCATTGTGCAGCACTTGGGGAATTTAAGCACCATTCTTCCAACAGCTCTTTAGGAAATTGACTTTCACTTGCTTTATGAAAACAAAACCATGTAAATGCATCTTAAAAACACAGTTCTGGGGTTTTTTACCCAGTGCACAACTTAACCAAAAATCCACCAGGCACAGTATTTGTGATGTCTGTGGGACATAGTGTGAGGAATCTTCAAATTCAAAGATATGGACATCGCTGACTGATAAAAAATTATCAGTTCTTACCTAACATTTAAAATTATGACTCATTTTGCTTCTTTACCACTCAGTAAATATCTTTTCTTATGCCAGCAGATGCCTACCTCGCTGAGCTGCTCTTGCACTTTCTTGATTCTCCGAATTTCTGGGGTATCAATTGTGGAAGCATATGGTTTTCCTTTTTCTTTTCTGAATTTTTCTTTGTACTTGTTCTGAAAGAAAAGAATGAAGTGTAGTAAGACATAGCCTAGAGCTCTGGCAGAAATGTATTTAGCAATTATTGATTTATTTATCTGGTTAGGATAAGAATTTGGGGCAGGTTATTGAGTTATTTTCTACCTTTAACCTGATTTAGATCACCCCTGATTGATTATATTCTTCTTAGGAGCTTGGTATTGATAAATTGACAGGGTTTTGTTTCAGTGACCAAAGATAAGGGAAATACATGGGTGAGAGTAGCAATCCTAGACCTATGATCTCACATAACCTTTAGGCATTGAATGCTGGTAGGTAATACACATGAAAATTTAGGAAGAGAGATCTGATAACATCTGTATTTGTGCAGAGCAGTTGTTTTCCACTTTCACAACATTGTTCAGTATTGATCTACTGGACTTTGATATCCCATATCAGGAATTTAGGCTGGTGATTGTTCCTATATATTATGCACAGCTATATAGAGGTCTAGAGAAATATTCTATTATAAAAAATATTGAGGTTTCCTATTCAGTAGACATTAGTTCCTGTTATCACTTGGCTATCCAACTCAGTGCAGGAGTCCTGACATCTCTGCCTCAAGCAACTTTTTGTGCCTAATGATGACCTAACGAAGGAAACAGGCAAGAGAGGGGATAATTCAAAGAAGTAACCTTCTTATTTCAGGCAAATATTAATACACATCATGAAACGAAGTACAGGAGACAACATAGTTGCATGAAGCTTTGCAATAATGCCTATTAAATATTTTTAAGGTTGGTGTTCCTCAAGAAATAAAAGACATGGGATGGTTTACCTCACTGAACAGGTCCTTCATTTTGTTACTGTGTTGCAGATAAGGTGTCAAGAACTTAGATGTGTCCACTTTTGTCCGTATTGTCTTCTTTCTGACTGGAACTGCTGCATCCTCAGCAGGTTTTTCATGCTCAGCTACGTAGGTGGTAGTAGTAGTTGTAGGACCTGTGAAGTCTGTGCTAACAGTCTCAGTGATCTCGGTGATCACCTGGGAATAAAAGAAAAAAGTAAAAAATAAAAATTAAAAAATTAAAACAAACCCAATGCAAATCAGACAGAAATAACCAGTTGTGTTATTGCTCCCTTTCAATTCAGTCTGACTACAGAATTTAAAACACCTGAAGAGTTGTCCTGGTTTGAGTTAGAGCAGAACTAATCTTGCTGAGTGATTTAACTTCTCAGCTCAGTCTCCTCCAAGTCCCTGCACTGTCTGAAGCGCAGGGCAGTTTCACAGACAGCCTCTGCTCCCAGCAGTGATAACGCTCCGTGTTTGGAGTCACCACCAAGGGCCGGGGTGTGCAGAAAGGCTCCTGCTCCCCCTGGCTCCTCTGCAGACCAAGGGCACTGCTCAGTCTTGGGCCCCACATCAGGGTGCAGTGAGTAAGAGGTGGCACCTGTGGGGAGGAGCAGCCAGGACAGGTGACCCCAGACTGACCAGAAAGGGATTGCATCCCATGTATGGCATGTTCAGTGCAAAGCTGAGGGATCACGAGGGTCAAGGCTCTTCTTTAATGGGCAGTGTCCAAAGAGGACTCTGTCCATTCCCCAGTGCCTGTTCCACTCAGTGGTGACTGTGATGCAGTTGCCATTGCTGGGAGTTGGTTTCAATACTGTTTTTCTCTATATTTGTTTATATTTCATTTTATTATTACTTTTTTTTTCATTAAAGCTTCTTCACTTTTCTTTTCCAATCCATAAATTTCTCTCACTTATTCCCTTTCTCTTCCCCTTTGAGAAGGGTTGGGGATTAATAGAGAGCATCTGTCATTCATCTAGTAGATGGTCCAGCCCTAACACTTGACATGAATACAGTGGCTGGATTACTCTTAAAAATATCAAGATGACAGTCTTCCTTCAAAATGTAGCCCTAGATTACTTTTTCAAACCATATCCATCAAGTTATGTTTTATTAAATTAATAATATAGGAAGACTTTGAGAGCAGATTCATTGTTTGGAAGGAAACACCCTCACGAAATGAAACACTAAGCAGACAGGATACTCAGAACAACCTCTAGATCATCCCATGACAGGGTCTTGAAGAGGAAACAAAGTATTAAGAAGCAAATGTTCTGTGGTATATGTGTGTTTAACACGAAAAATTAGTCCCCAGAATAAAAAAGGCTACTGATTCAGCATTATGCATTAACGACATGCAGATATACACCACATGCAGGATCACAGGGATATTTACCTCATGTGGTTCACCTTCCTCAATAATTGTCTCTTCAATGTAGTACTATTAAAAAAAATAAATAAATAAATAAAGGGAGAGGAAAAAAAAGTCATTATTAGGCCAGAATAGGAAATTGTAGCTTCTGTTAAGCTGTTCTAAAAACGTTTCTGGAGAAATAGATCTATAGTTCATAGGTTACCTATGTAAGTTGCACTTGTATCTCTTTGGTCATTCTGAACAGCTGTCCATTTTTTGCATTAATGATGAATTTTTTTCCATGTGTTCCTTAATTAGCCATCCTCCCAAGTAATTAACACAGAACCATTAGCTAATTATACCCACAAGGAGGAAGACAATGATGACCACACTCAAAGAATCAGCATTCGAGAACCCAGGATTTCACAAGTGATGCTGAGGGGACTGTAGTAGCTTTCTCTCCCTAAGGCTGCCCTCAGAGTTGTTCCTACCCACTGCTCCTTGAAGGACACCAATAATTACTGGTTGCTAGCTAGACTTCGTACTACCGATCACAATTCTGAGCACAGCAGCTCAGCCAATTTTCCACCCATTTTATTGCCCACTTATTCATCCCACATCCCCTAATTTTGGTAATAAGAAGACTCTGGGAGACTGTTTCAGAGGTCTTCCTCAAACAGTCAAGGTATGCAACATCCACTGGTCTCCTCTTGTCCATAGCAACAGTGAACTCATTATAAGCAATGAGTTTGAACAGATGTTCACTGCTCCCCATGACATTCATGTCCTTCATGTGTTTAGAAAGGGCTTCTAAGATGCTTAGCTCCATAGCTTTCCCAAGGACTGAAGTGAGGTTGACCATTCTGTAGGACTCTGGATCTTCTTTCTTGCCTTTCTTCAAGATGGGCATTAGGTCTGTCTTCTTCCATTTGTCGGGAACATTGTTGCATCCAAAGATGATAGCAGCCTTAAGATGACATCACTCTATTCCCTCAGTGCCCCTGGATCCATCCCCTGTGGTCCCATGGAACTATGTACATCCCAGTGGGTTAAGTCATCCCTAACTCTGTCTTCCTCTGTTGTGGCTACTACTTCGACGTCTCTGCTAGGAAGCTCAGAGATGTGGAAACCCATAGGACACACCTTACCAAACCAGGCTCCGATACCTCAGGTTTTTCCTTGTACCTTGTCACTGTATTCCCTGCCCACTGAACTATGGTTCCACACTCACTTATCTTCCCTCTTGCTCAGAGCCCGGGCCACCTCCCCTGCAATGGACACAGGGATGGGGCAGCCACCACTTCTCTGGGCAGCCTGGGACAACCTCNCCCTCAGCCTGGGCTGGTACTGGGCATTATCCCGACCCAGGGGCAGGACCTTACACTTGGCCTTGTTGAACCTCATGAGATTCATACAGGCCCACCTGTCAAACCTGTCCAGGTCCGTCTGGATGCCATCTCGCCCCTCAGCCATGTCAGCTGCAGCACTCAGCTTGGTGTCACCTGCAAACTTGCTGAGGTTCTTCACCTTTCCTGAT
>VWZY01003697.1:63629-74583 GCA_013399075.1 Chloroceryle aenea | reverse complement strand
GAGGTTCTTCACCTTTCCTGAGGGTGCAAAGCCTTCATCAACCTGCAGCACAACTGTGTGACCTGACCAGGGCACACCTCCCACTGGAGAGGCCACAAGAACTACATGTCCCTGCTTGCAGCACTCAGTGGGCGTCACTCCCTCACTGGCACCTTGTCTTTCGTAGAGTAGAATTGTGGAATCATAGAAACATTAAGGTTGGAAATGAACTTCAAGATCATCAACTTGGCCTTGTTGAACCTCATCCCGTTGACCTCATCCCATCAATCCAATCGAATCCATCAATCCCATCGATTTCCCCAGGAGCCGAAGGCCCCAGCACCAGCTCCCACCAGAGCCCTTCCCAGCCCTCACTCGGGCCCTCTCTGAGGCACAGCAAATGGCGGCCAAATGAGGGTGGCGTCCTTCCCGCCACAGCACACAGGCCCCAATGCCGCCATCTCCCCCTGCTGCTTCACAGAGAAAAAGAGCAATTAAAGGTGCTGCTCCATCCACTGTAGCAAACAGCAGCTGATTTATTCAATAAATGCCACTGAGTTCCAGAAAGGAGAAAAAAAATCACTGAAAATCAACTCAGCATTGAGTCGTGAGGTGTCCCACACCAAAACCGGCAGGAACAGAAGGGCCTTAGAATCAGGCCCTAAAAAAACCTGTCATCTAAAATTTAAACCCATTTCACAGATTCATTCCTCAAAGTCAGGTTTGCGTAACCAGCCTATACTTTTCAAGCTGCCTCATATTGGGCTGTTTGGGGGCAATTTCTGCTCACTAGCCCTATACCATGTTTGACCCCCACTCCACAAAGCCTCGAGTACCTCAGCAGTGAAGATTTGTGACATTCACTGTGGTTTTTTGCACATCACAAATGGCTACAATGACCAGTCCAGGCTAAAAACTCCAGAGAAGTTAAAAACCAGGGTCTTCAAATCCTTAGTGTTTCCTCAGCCACTCATTATTCAGCAATAATTTTCTGGTCTTTCGGAAGATGAATTTCTGATAGAACTCTTATAGATTTAAACCAGGCAATTCCTATAGAAGTGGAATTCTAGTTAAGTAGACTCTGGAAAGGCTTAAGTTGCCTTAAATTTGTACCCAGGTACAATTGCCCTTGTTTTATTTAACTTCTCACTACTCTCCAGGGAAGCTACTAAAGCAGCATCACCTCGGTCTGTGCAAGGGATGTGGTTACAGGAAGGTGATAACTGAAAATTAAAAGAGAATGTAGACAAAAAGCCCAGCATACCATAATTCCAGCCACCATTGACAGAAAATAAGTATATATTTTTGGTTCAGAAAGCATATAATCCTTAGGAAGCATATTTGGTTCAGAAAGCATATAATCCTTAGGAAGCATAAAGGCAGTTAGTTAAGAGGAAACTCCACAGACATCTACAGATTCTAATCTGGCTCCAACTCTGCAACTTCTAAGGCTAAACTGATTAATGGTATCTTGGTGGCACAAACTGGTGCATTTCTGCAATCCAGTAGGCATGGAGGTGAGGCTAGAAAGTGGCTTCCAAAGTCACCCTCTTTAGCATGGATTGAATGACATAAGGCAAGCCAGGAGGCAAAAGAGATGGCCCACTGCATCTATAATTATGCAGGAGAGTAAGCGCAAAACCTCGCTGTGCGGGTGTGGAATGGTTATTTAAATAGATAAATGATGACAGGAACCAGGGAGGCTTTGCTCCACGGAATGTGACTTTTCTGTTGGTGATAGTGATGTTTTTTTACTGATCAAACCATTTAATAGATATCTAGTCATACCCTAATCTTCAGAGAACAAACAGCCAGCAACCATCTACACCCATAAGCTCCTTCTCATTAAATTGTTCAATATGTTCATTATCAAGGCAGGAAAGAAATACTTTTACTCCCAAATTTTCTACTTACCTCCACAACTTCCTCATATTCCTCTTCTTCCATTTTGAGGGTATTCTTCTGTCTCTCCCCCACTCACTGGTCATGCAGCAAAGGAAAGTGTGAATATACAGTATTAGCCCAAGACTGAAAGGACTATGAAAAGCTACTAATCAAGTTCATAAAGTGCCTGGGGTCATGGTTAGTAACTCATCAGATTTTGTTTGTTAATCAGTGAAAAAACTTGAACAGACAGAACTAAAGGTGGGATCTGGCATTACTTGACTATATTGGGAAAGCACTGTATTAAGTTTTAATCACACTGATACAAATTACAATTTTTGGCACATATTTTATTCTAATAGTTTCAATGCCTATATTGGAATTCAATGAAAATGAGAAAAAAAAAATAAAATTCAGAGGAAGAGATTTTTGAAGTATGATTTGGTTTTTTTTCATTACAGAATTATTTGAAGATTTTTTTTTCTTTTCTCTATAACTATTTCAGAGTATTTCATCACATTATTTAAGTTCCTGTTTGAACAGGAGCTTTATCTGTGTATTCTATGATAGTCATTCATAAAGAAAAGCATAACATAAAAAACAATTGCAAATATTTTTTCTTTAAGTGATCTTAGATTAATGAGGTAATTTCTGCCATCCCAGCATTAGCTTACAGAGATGCTCTGAGATTTGTTTCGGTTGTTTTTTTTAGCTTTTGTGTTTTTTTTTTCCTCTATATTTCTTCAGACCTGGAAAATATGAAAATCCATACAGTTGGCTGAAGTACAAAGTACAGATTACTGTCAAAACCTTTAAACGAATTAATTATCACAGTGATTTTTGCTGTAAGGCGAAGCTACAATTTTCCACCAGCAACTACAGCCCTGTTTCTAATGTTGGTAGGGCATGAGGCTTTGGAACAGCTGTTCCTGAGTCCAAAGATATTTGCCGTGTAAGCCAATACTACCAAGTGATGGGGTGGTTTTGTTTAGCTGGCTAAACTGCAATTCCTTCTGAGGCAAGTGGAGCCTAGTAATGCAGGTTAAATATAGGAACATGGAATACTGTCCCTTTTTAGTTCCAGTCTGTTGAGAAAAATTACCAAGAAAAAAAAAATCAATTAGTTAAACCAGAATGTTAACTATTGAAATAAATTAAGAATAACTTGATTAATAAGCACTGTGTCTTGTGAGAAAGTAGGCCAAAGCTTATTCATAAACCCAAGAATTAGGTACTGAATAAAAGTATACATTCTATAAAAACTATCACTACCATAACCTTCAATTGAAGGTTACAAAACACAGTCCCAGCTCCTTTCCTCTTACTGCAAGTTGCAGCTAATCATCCTGACGGAAAATCTGACTTCCATGAGCAAGGCACGACAGCTGCTTCCAAAAGCGTATGGAGTCAGGAAACAGCTCAAGATCCTATTCTAAGGAAAAGAAGCCAAATGCCATTAAAATCTTCTTACCAGCAACATCCAGTAAATATCCTTAGGAGCAAAGCCTCTCCAGTCTTCCCTCCTGAGCAGCACCAGGCGAGAGCGAGCCTGGTGCATCGGCTCTTAATTACGCACGTGGCTAGCACAGCCAATCTGGCTCCAGCCCGCTCAAATTTCAGCCCTAAATATACTTGGTGACCCTGGAGAAGGCCACCTGTTCTCAGCAACATGGAGAAGGGAGCTGGGCACTTCTGTGCTCCTGAGGAAACCCAAAACACACCAGAGCTTGACTGGTTTCTGCTGAAATGTGTCCCTGATGAAATGGGTCCCTAGGAAAATCCAAAGGGGGGAAAAAAATTTAAAAATCCACATTTTCTTCTTTCAGAGTTGCTAATAATAGTGAATTTGAATCGACACAAACAATTTCACTTCTATATTGTATCTGAATCAAAACTATCCAAATTCAGGGATCTCTGAACTTTAGAGGAATAGCAGAGTCTGGACTTGGAACTAAATTTTTAGTACAAGTCTGACTTTAATTTCATCCCTTAAGTATACCTGAAGTGCTTTATCAACTTGACTTAATGCAAATCATGCATCAGTAGTTCTATCACTTCTTATGTTACACGGCCAAACCCAGGAACACATGAAAAATAACAACGTGCAGAGAAAAAACTTGCAAGGAACCTGATTATCAACCAATATGGCTGGTGGAGGAAGACTAGGAATAAATGTTAAACAGATGAAGCGACAGGGGAGCAATTCTAATGCACAAAACCTTTTGGAAGAGCAAGACTCACATGATGTATGGATCACGGTGATGATGACAGAAGTGATCTCTTAGGTCATCTAGTTGACTCCTATTATAAGATTGACTTCAGTTCTTCAAGGAGGTGCATTAAAAAGCCTATATATCAACAGTGATCTCTTTTCATGTACTATACCACATCGTTCAAGAAATGATTGTCAGGAGCCCTTGAGAAACATCTTCTTGTTCCTTAACTCTTTCCAGAAGTTAATATTTATATCTCGATCAAATATCATATCTCATTCACTACTGCCAAGTATTTTATATTCTGCACAGAGGTGAAGATCCTTCCCTTTCTCCTTCAGGCAAGTTATATGATTTCAATTACTGAGCATTTTGCTTTACTAGGCAATCCTTCCCCTTTTAATCTGATTTCTGTTGAGTTAAAAGTCCTTCAGTTTCTTAACAGCTTTGAAGGTGTCCAGAAATTAATATAGTGTGTTGATGGAGTCTCATGAGAGCAATGTCAGCTTAACCTTCTGCCCTCCTATCCAGATCCTCTGTGTGCATTCCAGAAATAACTTGCAGAGCCATTTTTCTCCATGGCACTGCTTTTCAGCTGATTGGATGCATAATGTGACATCTGTATAAGTGGTAACAAACCTCTGTGTAGCGAATGGCAAATTTATTTATTCTTTATTGTTATTAATATTAAACATGTCATTCACTGCTGTTGCTTCCAACTCAAGTCTCCACTGATGCCAAAATTAACGCCGTGGTTGGCAACTCACCATCCCCCTTCTTGGGTCTTTTCAGCAGGTCTGGGTTCAGGGCTTCTTTTTCAGACTTAACAGTTGTACTTGACATTGTTCCTCCTGTAAATGACATTCCCCCGTAGTCACTGCTACAATACTGGATACTATTCTGCCTCATTCCACTCACTGGATTTAAATCAGGTTTTCTAGCTCAACAACAGCTTGTATTCCTCTGTCTCAATGGTTATGCTGACAAAGTTAACATTTTCAAATGGGATGCAATTTTCTCTGCAGTTCCCTTCCAAGTTCCTGCAGAAAATCTCTCTCTTGTTGGTATATTACTTTGCAGCTCCTAGGTTACTAGAACATCACCTTCAGATTCTTTCACAGTCTTTCTAAATAAGACACTAAAGAGGGCCAGAATTACACACAGGATTCAAGTACCACTTTTTCTGCTGCTGAAATGCAGCCACCTTTGGTGTGAAACATGGCAAATCTTCAGCAGAAGACAGTTCAGGGATGGCAGCAAAGGATGGGAGAACCTATCAAAATTACAGAAGGTGTTTAAGAATCAAAGGGATTATTAGAGAAATGAAAAGTGGGACAGAACATAAGATTTATGTTCAGAACATGAAGGGGGAGAAGAGTCCTCTTAGCTCACCTGCAGCTGCCTGCAAACCTTTCAAGTCTTCTATTTGCCCCTTCAGCTCCAAATCTCAGGAAATGCCTCTGACAAAACTATCACTATAGCTTCATTTTTGCTTAAAACTCAAAAGAAAACCCACAGCATTTTTCTGTGATTTCTTCTCAACTCTACACCTGGCTTTTAGTGGTGAATATTTGCCTTCTCTTGCTTAGGCACTTTCATCTACATACGACACATATCAATAAATGGATTTTCACACACCCACCCAGCTAGAAGATGCTGTTTGTATATTTTATTATCATTCATGCACAAAATATTTCAAAGGCATTAGGAAAATTCTGCTGTAGGTGACAGCCTGGCTGTTCTGGTGCTGGTTCACACACCACACCAGACTCTTGTATCCACAGTGCATACACATGCATATGCTCAGCTGTTCTGAACTAAAAAAGAATAGTGCAAGATGACTTATGTAGAGGAAGATACTGGTTTGCATTTAACTGGACTAAAATTTTAAAGTAGAACTTATTTTCTCTTACATTATTTTAAATATTACCTTCAATTAGTGCTGCTTACCAAAGAGTAACTACCTGGGTCAGGGGGAAAGAAAGGAAGGAAACAATGTGAGACCTTCTCTTGATTTATTTAGAGGGTATATAGTGGAAGAACTGAAACAGCAGAAGGTGTATAACACAAGAACTATGAATAGCAGAACTATGAAGTATATACTCATTCTCCTAACCCACACAGCATTCACATACCAAAACTCATCATTGTTTTTGTGGGTTTTGTGGATTTTTTTCTTCTAGAACTGCATTTAATTTGTTTTGGGAAGCAGTCATCCACCTCTGAATAATACAGAAGCTAATCCTGGAACAGGAACAATAGAGATGACCACAGGTCTGTAAGGACCAGAGGGCAGCTGCACTGTCACCCCCTTGCCCCCAGAAGACAGAACTGTTACAGAAACTCTAGTTTTCTACAATCTCCTTGATGTTTAGTGACATCTGGGAATTGTCTTGCTCACTCCCTTTTATTTCTTTTATAGTGCATCCCTCTCTAGACCCCAAGGTAACGGTTGGAAGCATTTTGATCAACCAAATCCAGATCCCACGTCATGGAGCCCAAGCAGTCCATGTCACTGAACTACAAGCCTGCAACTACTTCTTGAAGAAGACATCTTCAAGCCTCAAGAGACTTTCTGTCCATCCTTGATTCTGTTCAACTGAAAATCACCCAGGAAATCTGCTGTGCCAGAGGTTACACTGGCTTCTCTGGGTCTTGCCCTTTCTCTGGATAGACTGACATCATGAGTACTATATTTAACCTCCAGAGGTAGTCAGGAGACCACCCGGACTTAACAAGCATTGTATCATTGAAAAATGACATATTTTAATACATATCTGTGTCATTGTGTCTATTTTTTAGCTACTGTATGAAGCCACTTATTCTTTTTGACATCCTGCCTACCAGATTTTGCACAGGAAAGGCGGGGAAAAGAAAAAAAGTCTGTACTTGAGCATCCAAGAATCGCACCTAAGTTAATCACATGCCCAAGAGTTTTGAGTGCAGACTCCATAAAAAATCTAACAATGCAAGAGAGAGGATAAGAGGTGAAATCTATGTTGCTTCCCATACACAGCCTGCAAGACAGAAAAATGCTGTAACAACCAAGAATCCTTAAATGTGAAAACC
Organism: Chloroceryle aenea; assembly: GCA_013399075.1. Lineage (NCBI taxonomy): Eukaryota > Metazoa > Chordata > Aves > Coraciiformes > Cerylidae > Chloroceryle > Chloroceryle aenea. The sequence goes on along the minus strand of VWZY01003697.1, from coordinate 67,438 downwards.
ATTTAGCCTGGAAGGAAAGCATAATCTGAAGAGCATAACATAAGCTTCAGAGCCCTAAAAATAAAGTATTTCTTCTTAGAGAAGAAGCTGTTAGCAGCCTCTGCTGGGAGGTGCACAAGCTATATTTGAGTTGTACTCCAGGGATCCAAACGACGGGGGAAAGAAGGGTAGAAAAAAGCAAGTCATAGAAATTGCAGTAATAATGAAAAAGGAGTGAAAAGGGGAGTTAGGTAAAGGTTTGCCCTCCGTGTGCTGTTGCTGCAAGTGTTTACTGTTGTTACTTATTGTACCTACCTAAAAGGTGGGAGAGGGTCCCTCCAAGTAGGTAGGGAATGAATCATGACAAGTTGCAGCAATCACAACAGCAGAGTTTAAAGACACTCGTGCCTGCATGAATCACAGAATGCTTTGGGTTGGAAAGGACCTTAAAGATCACCCAGTTCCAAACCCCTGCCATAAGCAGGGACACCTCCCACTAGACCAGGAATGAACATTGGAGTAGATCATTATCTTGTATTTGTCCCCAGAGAATATTTAGCAGACTGAGACCCCACACGGGCTTGATTCCACATGGCTCCAGATCCCAAATGGACTTGGTGATAAAGTCAGGTCCAAAGGTGCTCACTGATACCAGGACTGAAAGAGCTACTGGGGCACTCTCCTCATTTAGAGAACCTCGATGGATTTGTTTTGCTGCACTGTTAGAAGCATCTGAGGAAAGCATTTTCAGGAACTCGGTATTGAATCTGTATGTCCCTTAAGTTGGCAGAGTAGTGATGATTGAGTAGAGAAAGATCTGTGCTTTGAATCCGTGCCATACATCTCTGCAATTCCTGTGACTGTCATCCAGCCCAGTAATGAAGAACTGGTTTTAAGTGTAGAAGCAAAGGAGAAGGCCTGGTTTCCTAGGACCAAACTTTTGTTCTCAGTATTTGTCTCATTTTTTCCCTACTAATTATCACATGGCTAAAATGGCACAGCATTTAAGAAGCATGCTAAAGCCACATCACAAGAATCCTCTGACTGTTTCGATAAGATTTATTAGCATATGGAATGGTGAGGCACAAGCGGAAGCCTGACTGTTCAAAATCTGCTAAAGGCTTCCAAAACAAACAGGCTTTCGATGTGTGGTTAGCAGAGGTGACGATAAGAGGCTGTTCTAGAAGTACCTTACCTGGCACAGAGCCAGCAGCCGCCAGCCAAGCTGACCTGTTGGAATAAATTATGCATAGGATGGTTTCACAGTGAGGATCTGCTGCCCAGGACCTCTGCAGTGGGAGTAGGCAAGTTTTGGTCTGATGTGTACTAATATCAGCACAGAATGATAGAATTGTTCTGGCTGGGAGAGAACTTTAAGATCATGGAGTCCAACCATTCCCCCAGCACTGCCAGGGCACCACTGACCCCTGGCCCTCAGCACCACAGCTCCATGGGGGGCTTGGAAACCCCTCCAGGGGTCACAGGGACTCCACCCCCTGCCCTGGGCAGCCTGGCACAGCCTTGGAGGGGAAGAAATTGCTCCTCAGCTCCAACCTCAACCTCCCCTGAGGCAACCTGAGGCTGATTTCTCTCATCCTATCTCTTGCTGTGAGTGACACTCACGCTGTGTGCATGGCAGACTTCTAGCCCCAAGACTGTGAACCATTAGCACTGAGCCTCCATGGCTGTGTCCCAGTGTCCCAAAGCACTGAGGCATTTGAAAGCCTGAATATGACAATGTCAGAGCCTCACTGTTTTGTGATGATTCCTGGACGCAGGAGGTAAGTCACTAAGGACGAATGTTTTCCTAGTTCATTAACAGCTGGATTGTCTCACTGGAAATATATAAAAAAAATACAAACTGAATAAAACAGCTTCCCTTGATCCTTTCTCTGGAATCAGAAAAGTTAGAATCAAAGCCTATGTGTTTGCAAAAACAATAAGGTCATGGGTTTTTTTATATCACAGGTACATTTTTTTCTTACTCTTGTTCGGTTATCCAGCCATCCAAACCAAATATTTGCAAGCATTATTTTGTTTTCAGTGGAAGCACCATACAAACGTGGCTTTTTAGGAATGGATACGTGTTCTAAGAAGATTAATTTCACTTTTTACTGTGGTGCTGCTTATCCTCTTTCTTAAAGTATTAATAGAAAATATTAGATCATAACAAATAATATACTTAGAGGCAATGCAATCAAAATGCCACGAGTAAATCATCAACTGTGTCTTATTTTCATGTTTATTTTTTGCTTCTGACAGGTTAGTAGCGGGTGAGTAGCTGCACAAGCTGGTTGCTCTATGGTATACAAACCAAGCACTTTGTGTACTGCATGAGTCAAAAAGACTTTGCTGGAAGAGGAGGAAAGAAATGAATATTGGCATGGAACCAAAACTCATTTCATTCAACCTGATGTTTCTGGACAGAAGAAAATAATTTTCTAACTCAAACTCACTTACCAATTACTATTCTCACACAGAATATTCACTTTCTTGGTCCATTCATGTAAAACTCACACGGTCACCTCTCTAGTGTCCAACCAAGACAGCTCAAACATTGACTTGAGAGGATTCAAAGGGGTGGGACGACACCCGAACAACCCCAAATTCACAAGAATATAAACAAGTCAAATACTTGTCTTTTTGTTTTTCATGATGAGGTACCATGAAGCAAAGAGAAATCAGATGAACAAATGGATCTCAACCTAAAAAAGTCGTGGAAACTCAAAAATTAGCATAAAATTTTAAACCCCCCTCAACACTGAAGATATAAGATCACAGAATCACAATGTAAGCGATACCATATGTTGCTACAAGATATTTACACATAGTTAACAGTCAGCAGCAGCCTTATTTTGTTTTGGAGTTTTTTTTTCCCCAACTGAATCTGGTCATTGGAATGAGAGGTAGTTCTCCTCACATGACAGCATCTGTCACAGACTCCACTGTCCTTTGAGAGTCTTCAAAGAAAACATTTATCAACGAGATGATGTCAAACAGCCTAATTTATCTCTCCTACTAATGTTCCCAAGACAGCAACTGGGTTTTTCACATAGACACCAAGCAGAAAGAAGATACACCAGAGGAAGATTTCTTCAAGACTACAAAACCAGCTCTGATGATATTGCTCAGATTTCCAAACATGAGGTTATGGGATAAGCTTAGATACAGCACACAACTCTTCCAGCTCAGATGCAAAATTCCTACTTTTTGGAATATTAACTGAAGTTAATACAAACTAGAAAAGAAACAGGAGAACCTTTTCAGACCTTTTTTTCTCTCTTCTATTTATAAGATAAATAAACATCTGTATTTTTAGAACAGAGGTACCAATATCAGCTGTAAACACCAGTGAAAAGGCGTGACTGGCAGTGAGAATTTCAGTTCCCATCCCTTCTCCAACATTTGTCCCTTTGGACAAGCCTCTGCCTTGCCACCATGCAGTAAAGATAACACAGACCTCTCATCTTTGGACAAACTTTTCCGTTATTCTTACCATTGTTGCAATTTGTTTGCTTACAGCAACTACAGTGAGAGTGGCAGAAGTTCTGAACAGATTGATTAAAATTTAGTGCTGCAAACCCCCAGTGAAAAGCTGCAGAGGGAGAGAGGTGCAATGGCAGAGAGGTCTACTCTGCAGGGATAGAGATCCTCTGGAGTCAGAATGGTACATGATCAGTGAGTAACACCCAGCCCCTTTAATGCACTTGGGATGAAAATGGTGGGATGAGGGCTACACTACATCAGACCTCTGGTGCCTGCTGCTTCTTGGCATTGAAGGGCTTTTTTCCTTCAAGGTGGGTTATCACAGAATCCTGGCATGGTGGGGG
>VWZY01003697.1:4616-22555 GCA_013399075.1 Chloroceryle aenea | reverse complement strand
TGGAGGTCCCTTCCAACCCCAGACACTCTGATTCTGTGATTTGTTGCCTTAGGCCACAAAACACACTTAGAGGACTGGGAGTTAGGCAGTTTACTGGACCCTGGGGGTGGACAATCCAAGCCCACAACAAACAAGCTACGACACACATCCCACTGCCACGTGCTCTTTATCTCGGCCAGCGCAGCTGCTTCTTCCAACTGACGTGAACAAACCAAAGTGGAAGGAGAGGAAATCAGTGTCTGAAGAGCAAGCAAGGCTGCAGAACACTCACAGGCTTCTCCGTGCAGGTGGAAAAACAAACACACCTTACAAAGGGGAAGAATGAGCAGCGGATTGTTCTGTGTCAGCTCAGCGAGAGCTCGGTGTAAATACCACGAGCTGTATTCAAACTGGTGCAGGTGCAACTCCACCCATGGAGAGAGAGGAGGGAACAGGCTTCTAGAGAAATTATGCTGTGCTACAGAATTTTTAGTTACTGAGACCTCACAGGAATTCTCTTTTCAGGGTGAGAATTCAGTGGAAAATTACATGTGAGAAAAAGAACATAGCTGAGCTCTCCAGAACTGGAGATGGTTTGAACGCCTGGCAGCGCTGCTCGAAGAGGAAAGCAAGGAGAGAGTGAGCAAAGGATCTGCAGCTACTGAGACCAGAAGAAGGTCTCTGGGGTAAAGCAACCCGTTGGATGTAGGTATGGTCACCATCTACCACTTTCAACACCTGCCAGTGGTGCTGATGGGGCAGGAGGGAGGGGGATGTGAAATCCAACCCCACCAGGGCACCAGCAAGGGGTCCAGGGCAGAGTGGGCACTGCAAAAGTCCATTTAACTGGTGAAATCAAAACTGAAACGACTGAGAAACCACCTGAAGTGTCCATCAGCTTGAAATGGTATTCTTCAGAAAGCTGATGCATACCTGTGGAATTATCCCACCCTTGCTCAGCCAAGGTGGGGCTACTGGGCAGACTGAAGGCCAAAGAGGTCTCTTCCAGATGGGCAAAGGTGGGCAGCCCAGTGCAGCAGAGGCTGGCAGTCTCCATGACCAGTAAGCAGCTAGGCAAGGTCTACAAGAAGGGAGGAGCTGACCTAAAAAGTCAACCAGTGGGGAAGAGGAGAGAGGAAGAAGCAGCTTTCTCTCTCTCTGTCCCCCTTTTGGCCACCAGTCCCACCAAAGGAAGCTCTGGGACATCTGAGGGGCATGAGAGCACTGGCCTAAAGATGTGGCTCAGCCTCAAATCCCACCAACAGGAGCAGGTCATAACCCCCCCCTACTGCTATAATTTAGGAGGAGTGCCCAGAAATATCTGAATTAGCTTTTTATGGCCAGTGGGACAAAAGAGGAGAAAGCTGTAAAGCTTGGCATCTTAAAAAGCAAGTCAAGTTCCAAGGAAATAAATCCTTACGGATCAGTACTCCAGAAAAAAAAAAAAAAGCTGTTCCAACTTTGTTACTTTGAATTGAGACTAAAAGCCATCAGAAATGGAGGGGATCTCCTGAAGGTCCAAGTCTTCTAGAAGCATTATCTGACCGTTAGGGTCAAGCATTCATCCTGCTGATCTCAACTCCCAGATTTGTTCCTAAGCAGGTTTTTTTAGTCAGCATTTTGCCTATTTTAAATCAGAGGGTGGAAACCTTTCCAGTGTCTGTTCTGAATTTCTCTGAATTAAGCCAATTCCAACTCACAGTTCCTTGGCATGAGGATGGGCAACTGACAAGGCATAGGCTGCACTGGCCACCCCGGGGTGGGCAGAGGTCTCTGCACTGCTTGTCACACACAGTTACTGCACCATCCAAGTTACAACAGCACCCTGGCTGTGTCAGCACCAGTGNAAGGTCTTTTCCAACCAAATCAATTCCACAATTCTACAATTCTAAGCTGGTTACCCCTGAGGGACCTTCTCTGCTGCAGAAACCAGGCATGGTTTTCAAAAATAAACCCAGGTTTGAGCTGCCCTGTCCAAACACTGCTGCAGCTTTTCCACAGAGCACTTGCCTGCCTCATCAGCTGTCCAGGACCCCTGCTCCTCAAGCAGCAGGTTACCCAGGGTGAGCCACCAGTACCTTTGATAAATGGTGGGTGAGCAGTGACTGCTGTCATGAGGTAACTGGGTTATTCTGCTTGCAGGTGCTGCTGTTTCAGGAGGCCCAGGGATCTCGTGCCTGCGGAGGGCTCTGGCCTCACGATGCAGTTGAAGGAAAGTTCTCTGCAGCCTCAAACCTGGAGTCTGAGACTTTGGCCCTCTGGGACCTTAGCACTGCTCTACAAATGACATCATTTGCTGATGCTCTAGGAGATCAGTTTTACCATACACATCATTTTTGACCCGTCACCTCTCCAAAGATCACAATAAACCCAGCACAGGAGATAAGAGGGGTGAAAGTTCACATCAAGGTCATAATGGACCAACTCAGGACCAACACAGTAGAAGTCTTTAGAGCTCCAAGTATCACAAGCTCTTTAGCCTTTCTTCTGTACTTACTGGAGGGCATTGTGCAAGTTTATCAGCTGCCACCAACTGAACGTTCAAGTGTTTACTCTGTGACTTCCCTCTGGATTTAATCAGTCGCTGCAAAACCTGACAGAGGAAAAGAGGAAAAGGTGAGTCAGGAATCCTTGAAATAAGGAATTGTTAAATCCTTAAATCAGGAATCCTTATTTCTCCGTAAAGTTCCAACTTTGCACTGAGCACCCTGCTCTAGTTGCAGATGTTTCTGCTGACTGAAGGAGGGTTGGACCAGATGACTTTTAAAGGTCCCCTCCCACCCAATCCATTCCATGATTCAAAGAAAATCCCAGGCTGATAGCCTGATGAGTATTTTTTAAGTTGGAAGGATCTCTAGAGGTCTTGGTGCCAACCCCTCACTCAGATAAGGCTGGTGGCATCAGACTGCTCATCTCCTTGTCTAGCTGCCAGATGGAATTTGTTCCTCTGACCAGCACCCTGAACCCAGCAGTACCCCCAGTCTTCTACCTCCCTTATAGCCCACACTTACCCAGAGTGTACCTCACCAGCTCGCCCATCAGGGTACTACAAGGAGACCACATCAAAGCCTTGCTCAAGGAAAGGCTCACAACAGCCACTGCTCTTCCTTTGCCCACCAGGGTCACCATCTCCTGACAAAGGGCAGCCAGTTGGTCAAGCATAATTTTGCCCTTGGTAATTCCCTATGATCACTATGAGCTTTAGAAGGTTCAGAGAGCAGCTCTGCAAGGGCACAGACTGCTCCTTCAGATGAATCCCATCTGGTCCCCTGCTCTTACCTATGTCCAGTTAGTTAGGTGGTCTCCAGATCAACCTTCTGCTACCGTGGGTCCCTGCCACACACTGCAGTGTGCCCACACTTCTCTTAGCTTTCCTTCTGCTTGCCCTGCCCTTTTCTTGCCCTAAAGGTCTCTTGCTAGTTCTAGCTGCAGCTGAACTCGGTCTTTCTCGTACTCCTCCTGGGATGCCCATCCCCACATCCACCTTCTGGGTGCCACCTTTCTGTGCCTGAGCTCAGGCTGTTCCCAGTTCACCCACACTGCTCACCTGCCCAGCTCCATGAAGGAACAGATCATTCCTCCATGCAGGAACAGATCATTCCTCCATGCAGGAACAGATCAGTCCTGTGCTTGGAGGAAGCTGTCTATGAAAATCCCACGGATCTCCTGAGCTTCTCTGTTATCCACGACAGTCTTTTATGAGATCCTGCTGAACAGGTCCCTGAACAAGCCCATTCTTGGGTCCAGGTCTGCAATTCTGTTACTTGTGCTGCTAGATGTCCTCTTAGGACCTTAAATTCCACCACCTCATGGTTGCTGCAGCCAAGGCTGTCACAACCTTCACAACTCTGTCTGGTTCTTCCTTTTTCCCCTGAGTAGCAGAACCTCCCTCTCCCTTTGTTGGTCACCTGCACCAGGACCTGGTGCATGGTCTCTGCAGACACCTCTGATGTGCCACAGTTGGTCACTCCAGCAGGTGCTGGGCAGCATCCCACCATCACTGTGCTGACTCCGTGAGATCATTCCTAGGGTCTCTGTCTTGACCCCAGGCCCTCTTCTGCCTGGGGAACCCAGAGCTACAGAAACAATCTTTTCCTCAAGACTTTTTTTTGTCTGCTGAATTGGAGGGTGCCAAGTCTAAGGCTCAGCCTAAAGCCAGGTTTATGTTTAGAGCAGAAAGCCAGAAATTCTACCAGACATCCCCTTGCCAAGCCTTTGATCTAAAACTGTCAACTTTCTGTCAGCCTTTCCTCAGGTGCAGACACCCCACTGCTCAGTCCCTCCCTGCCCTGCAGAGTGAGATACGTTACCTTTGGAGAAGACACTTTAACGTGGACAATAATTGGTGCTAAAGATGTCTTGATAAGTTGGGCAGGGTGATTGATAGTGTCTGCATCTAGGACAACCAGCTGTAAGGACCTGGCCAGCTCAAAGATTCTCTCAATTTCACTCTGGACTTCAGCTAGTAAAGGAAAACAGAACAGGTAAAAGCCACTTAACTCCGGTACGACTAAAGACAAAACCATCATCCCCCATTTATTTTCACAGGCTGTAGACACTCACTGTATGAATTTTGTATGTGAATTCATGGAATTTCTAGAAAATAATCTATTACTCAAGACAATTTCTGAAATAAATATTACCTTTGAGACAAATCTGTTGCCTGAAAATACCTCCATCCTCCGTTCCTCTATAATAGCAGCGTATTTAGACATGGGGTACAATGAAATGTTTCTATTAACACTAAATAGACTTAAGCATATTTTCCAACTCTGCTAAACAGCTTATAGATTTCTTATTTTGGATGTATGGATAGTTCTGAAAACCTCCTTATGTTCTTGGACTGTAGGTTTGATTTAACTTCAACGAGAGCCTGTATGAAAAGCAGAGCTGTCACCTCCTAGTTCTATAACCACACACACACAGAGTTGTTTCTCTTCAATAACTTAATCATTCACACACATGGGATGAATTTTCAAGAGAGGAACTCGGGCACAGATTGAAGCCTGTGAATTACACCAGCAAAGCACAAAAGAGCTGCCTGTCAGCAACTCACAGGCACTGATTTGCCCGAGAGCTGTTCCACAGAGCAGCGCTTGCTGCCAGGCACATGAAGATGGAGCTCTCACCTTTGCAGCACTTCATTTTGGGGGGCCTACTCCTGTGCTGGAATGCCAACTAGAGGTGAAGCATCCTATGACCTGTACCTCTAGTTCAAACAATCCCTCGGGATGTCAGAAAATGGGGTTTAAGAGCCTTTTTTTCCTGGGAAAACCAACTCCTCCGACCTCCGAGGACAGTGTCCTGGAGAGCAGGTTAGTGGCACACACACACTGCTCACGACTTTCCACTCTTGTGAAAGCAGTCAGAATTCACCAGGCCAGTGTAAGGCAGGAAATGTCTCCCATTTGAGCATGGGAAATGCAGAATTATCCATTCAGACACTGTGGACACATCCAAACCTGCAGAACCAGAGGCTGAAACTCCCCCACTTTCCTCCGGCGCCTCTTGTGCCAAGGTCTTACCTAAACTGGATCTTGTATTCGACCTCTCAATTATTGCCCTCTTGCTTGGGTTATTTAGAACGGACCTCTTAGCCAGAGAAATGTCAGCTGTCACTCGAGTTATTGATATCCTGGGAGGAAGGACAGAACAAAACCACAGCAGTCAAGTTTTCAGTGCGCCGTGCGTGATTTACGGCCGCATTCCGTTCCAAAGTGCAAACCCAATAAAGCACCACTCACACGTGGTTTATGGCTGGGTTATGTCATCATTAAAGAACAACTCAAGAGGAACTGTGAAGTGGTTTTTATCCCCCAAGCTCCTGTAGACTCTGGCATAAAGTTTCTGCTCTTCTTAATGCCGTAGTTAACATTCCTCCTCCCCAACTCACTCAGCTCCTACATCAATTTCCACAGTACCACACCTACTACAAAGGGTGCAAGTCTTGGGGCACGGAGGAGAGAGGCAGAGCAGTGACAGCACTTCTCCTCCCAGGGGATTACACACTGATTACATCTGCAGGGAGGTGAGGAAGGGCTGGGTCTGGCCACCCGGGCAGATCACATCACTCTAAGTGCCTGTGAGTCACCGAACAGAGCCTCTCCCGGTGGGAGGTCAGTCCTCCCACACAACCCCTGCCCTTCCAGACACGAGGCTGGGCTGATGGGCTACAGGACTTGGCTCTCGTGGGTGAACAAGAGAAGGCAGTTGAGCCACGGCCACCTCTGCTGCTGGAGCCTCCTCTTTAACTTAAGGGAAGTTTTTTTTTTAACTTGATCTGTCAGTGAGCTGACAAGACACAAAAAGTTAAGGACCAAAGACCACAGAATCCAGAGATCTGTTTAGGAGGCTGGGAGGAGCCCGAGAGCCACGAAGGATGAGAAGAGAGCAGGCTGGGAAGGACTGGCAGCTGTTCCACGGAACGTAACATTCATGCAGCACAAAGTGAAATTAGCAGATGAAGGGTTAGAAAGAAGTGAAAGGGGTTTTCTACCTAAATAAATTTCTTACCAGAAAATACAGTGGAGACCAAAAGCAGAAATGAGCTTGAAAAAGAAACGGGAGAAATGAAGGGATTGTGGGGTCTGGAGGTGATGACAGAACACCAGCTGGCACCTCTGGCTCAGGGAGCTCCTAGATCCCTGACTGCTGGAATCAGAGACATGTAGCAGAGGATGGACCACACCGACCAGGCCAGATAAAAGCAGCCTCTCACCCTCCCTTGTGCCAGCCAAGCTCGAGCAGGCCTGCCCTGCACGGCCCTCGGGCCACCCTTCCTTTGGTTCAGCAGCCACAAGAGGAGGTTGCAGTGAGAAAGGAAGGAGCTGTCAGAAGCTGAGTGTATTAAGAGGTAGGGAAGGAGTCCTGCTAGGTACTGAAGTCTGCTGAAAAGCTCTTCCTTGGACAGTCATTTGCCTTTCAAGAAAACTGTAGAAGAGATGGGGAAAAAAAAACCAAAAGGGGGAGAGGAGAAAGACCACGAAGCCTTAGAAGTCAGCAGGAGGACCAAGAAGATGCCTGAAGAGGAACTGAATTCCTTTTTCTCGAGTTCCTCAGAGCTAAAATCAATTGTAGCAGCTGGCTTGTGGCATTTAACTTTTTCAATGCTGAAATTTCAGACTCTGCCCGAGCGAGCTGCCAAGACTGCTGATGGCAACAGGACTTCCAAAAGGTCCCTCGCTCCTGGCAGGAGCTCTCCCTTCCTCCCCTCTCTCTGCAGACCAAGGGCATGGTGGGGAGGAGGCTGAAGAGCAAGGCAGGACCAGTCCTGCCAGTCCCATCAGGTTCAGCAGCCTCAAGGGGCACGTCTCAGTGCACTTTAGGTGTTCTTCTCCCTATCTCTGTATCTGGATCAGGCCCCTTCTGAGTACCTTCTCATACAGGGGATAAAAATATCCCTCACGAAGGATATATTCATAGCAAACACTGGAGAAGAGTTATCACTTCCAGTTGCTATGGTTTCCTACAGAAAACAATGACTCTCACCACCGACGTACGTAAAGCTGACAGACACCTGCCAACAGCTGGAAGGGAACCTACACCATAGGGTCTGTGCCTACACCGAATGGCAGCGGGCACCAGAGGTGACACGAGGAGCTGCAGGGGAACCAGGGCAGCCACACTGCAAGGAGCAGGGAGAGGAGGCACTGGCAGGATGAGGGAATGGCTCTGAAAGATGACACATTTCACTGCTTCAGCTGTCAGGGCTGGAATCTGTCGTTCGCTAACGTTGCTTGAGCTGGGCCTTAAAAAGAGGGGAGGAGAGGAGATATTCTGCACAGAAGCTGAGCACTGAACTGATTGTCAGTGTCTCTGTTTCCTCACTGCAACCCAGAAGGCACCTCGCCCATCAACCCTTCTCCACCTCTCCCCAATAACCAGACACAATCATTTTCACTGGCCAGCACTTGAGGCATTTCCAAACCCGATGTACTGGCCCATACTCGCTAGCACAGCATCAGCTCCTCTCCACAGTTACAATACACAGACCAAACTGGGATGAAGGAAGGGCAGGACATCCCAAAGATGCAGCAGACACCTACGGCTACTGATGAGCTCCCGTGGAGAGGAAGAGAGGCCGTGGTCACCAAGCCTGTGTTCCCATCAAAGAAACCCAAACTAGCCCTCTCACAGCTCCTCAGGAGTGTTCCTGCTGAACAAGATCAACCCTCCTTAGGACTTTTGAAGTTCTGACACTTTTTTCTGTATTTTAGATCTCAGCATTTCCTGCTCCCAACTGCCTTTTAAAGGATTTTGACTACTGAGAGTATTTAAGAGTTGATTCTTCTTAGGTGTTGGTCTGAAGCACTGTCACTGCACCCTGTAGCAATCTACTTCTGATACTCATCTCAGGGCTAAGGTGTGATGAGTTTTCTTGTGTGATGAATATTCTGCTGTACAGGAGCCTGGAACTTCACAAAAGGTGCTGGAATAAATAGAGCAACTTCAAAATCAAATCAAGAAGTGCCCCAATTTGGCGTGCTCACACTCCAGCAGCACAAACAGTTAAGAAATTTCCATGTGTCTAAAGAATTGTGAATAAAAAGCTATTTTTTTCACGTGCAATCAGTGCAATCCTGTAACTCGAGGCTGGTTAAGATACCGAGGCAGAATTCTTCCCTTCAAGTGAAGCAATCCCAGCACAGACACAGCAGATCTGCAGATCCATGCACTTCCAGGGCCACAGCAGCTGTGTCCCGCCCCACAGCTGCCTGCCTTTCAGTGTGGATACAAAGCCAGCCGAGCAGTTTTGAGCATGCAGCAATTTTCTTGCATTAAAAAAACCCAACAACCCAACCCCAGTAATTCACTAAAATGTTAGTAACACACAGAGGAAAAAAAAAAAGGCATGAAAAGGACAGTGTTTCTCACCTCCCATCAAACCTGTGCTTCAGGAAGTCAAAGAGAGCTTTCTGCATCATGTCTGTCACCTTTGCAGAGGTGAGGAAGATTGAACAGGGAGGATTGACAGGGAGAAAAAGAAGCCAAAAGTAAGAAAAGAGGTGAGTAGAAGGTAAGGATACTGCCAGCCATCAACAGGTAGCAATCATTTCATTTTCATGTTCTCGACAGCACGCTTTGTAATAAATCCTTGCAGGTTTTCTGACTCACTCTCCAGTGAGAGGAGGACGTGAGCACTGTCCCTCTCTCAGCTCCTGACATGCCCTGAGGTGTCAGAGGACACCTCTCCACCTTCCCAACAGGCTTCAGAACACGTCAGGAGCACAGGGGGACTGTCTGGGTTGAAGGATGGACTGGGGTTTCTCCTACAGTAATGGTGTTAGAACTGGCTTCCAACTTCAGATACAAGATTTATTATGTGCGGTGACTGCTGGAACAGAAGAGAACAACTCTTCTCAGAGAGGCCTACAAGCAAAAAAACTCATTCCTGCGCAAGGGAAAGCATCTGGATGAAGCTCAGCATCAAGAGCTGTCATCTCCTGCATCGTGGGAGCAACCTGTCCTTCCTGGGACAACTCAGGCTGACACCAATTATCTGTCAGTCTAGACTGAACTTCATCAAACCCCCAGGCCTCTGGCAGTCGATTTCTCCTCCGCTGTCTTTCAGAATGGGTCTTGTAGAATTTAGTCAGGAACAACAACAACAAAAAAAAGAGTGGGAATCATTTTCCCAGGCAGGATGCCAAGGCAGCTCCAGGGGTTTGTGTTCCGCAGCGCGCTGTTCGGAGCTGGAGCGACTGTCACGACGGTGTTGCCATTTAGACACCTTTCTGTGTTCAAGAAGTGGATGTTTAATTTGATTCTCTTAAACCAAGGTGGGGTGGCATAGAGGTGTGAATTAGCAAAAAGCTCTCTATCCCCTCTGACCTCCAAGAGTCCCCAGGAAAATTAATCTGGGGTGCAGCACCGTGCAAGTCGACGGAGGATATTTATTCCTGTTGAGAAACATCACCATAAAACAAAAAGGCAGAGAGTAGAACACTAAGGACCTAATTCCTGCTTTGCTAAACTACACTTTCAATCCTTCTTAGGAAAAAAAACCAATATGAGAAGACTGGTTTATGCTACTAATGGCATCACGTTGTAATCTTCCACCAAGAACCATTCCAATACATTTAGCAACGTCCTCTAAAGTACTACCAACATTCATTAAGCCAAAATGAAATCTATCTTTGATGTTTATGTTCACATTCATTGAGTTCCTGATTCAGCCAAGCACTTAACAGATGGTTAAGTTGCCCAAAGGCCCTGTTAAAAGTCTATGCTCGTTCAGGACGTGGTTCTGAACCGTTCCAAACCATCCAATCAAATCTTCATTTGGATCTCCAGCAGCCATGGGTGAACTGGTGGTCTGTGGCTGGTACCCTGCCTACTGCCACTGGAACACAGCAAATCATTTCCAAGGGTTAAGGGTTTCCTTACATATATATTCCAATCTACTAGTAATCTTAAAAAGTAATAAATGATGAAAAAGCCAAGAAAACACGGGGCAGTAACACTGATCACCAGCTCCCATATGGACTTTCAGGTGCTGGAGAACAAAACTGAAAGAGCTGCAATCATCCAGCTGCTTCATTTCTTAGAGTCACAGAATCACAGAATGGGTTGGGTTGGAAGGGACCTTAAAGATCACCCAGTTCCACCCCCCTGCCATGGCAGGGACACCTCCCACAGGTGCTGAGCCCCATCCAACCTGGACTTGGACACATCCAGGGATGGAGCAGCCACAGCTTCCCTGGGGAACCCATTCCAGTGTCTCACCAGCCTCAGAGTGAAGACCTTTTTTGCTAATTCAGTTCAAAGCATGTGCTAGTTGGACTAAAATTTTCCATCTATACCAAAGTCTAGCTAGCTCATTTGGCTGCTCCAACTTTTTTCTTGAGGTGGACACAATTCTCTTGTTCTTCCTTGATTTAATCAGGAATAACTGTACTGAAAACAAGGGATGTGCACAGCAGAACTGCCAAGAGAGTGCCAGCATACTTATGTCACCTGCCCTTCATCTGTGGCATCACAAGCAACACACTGTTGGAAGGTGGCAAAAAAATGCAGCTGGTGCCTCACCAAGAGGGTGCCAAGTGCTACTAATACCCTTAGTTCTTACAGAAGGTTTTTAATACTTATCTAAGCTAAGAACACTCTAAATGACCATAGAACAGTTGTACTGGGCCACACAGTAAGGAAGATGGTAGACAAGGAAATCCTGAGGACTTGCCAAAGCCTGGAACACACGTACCTCATAGCCTTTCAGGGATGGTCCCACCAAGACCACGGGCCTCATGGATGGTACTACGTCGTACGGGGGAATGTGCTCTGTCTAGAGGAAGAAAACAACCCTTCTGAGCATGAATCAAAGGAGATCCGTAGGGAAATCCCAGGAATTATGTATCAGACTTCAGTGAAATGACAACAAAAGCACCACTTACCACTTTCTGCTTCTGTTTTGCTAGAAGACCAAAGGAGAAGGTGGTTAAAAACCAGACACCGTGTACAACACCACTCCCAAACAGAAACCCCTCTCCCAAGGCACTTTCCATCTCTCTCTGTGCACCTCCCTTTGGGTCAGCCCTGTTTAAATTGGTCATTCATTTCATTCTGGGGCAGCTGCCACTTTTCCTGAGATTTCTTCCCAGTCCCTTAGCAACTGCAGCCCATCTAGAAATAGATGTCATTCCCCACCTCCGCCTGCATGCAAATCTCTGTAAAACATCTTAATAAGTCAGCAAAAGGGGGGGAAACCTGCATTTTTCACATGCAGATTTTTAAAATAGAAGCATTAGAAATAGCAAGAGTTTCCTTAAATAAAATGCTGTCTTACCTGTGGAAGTAGGTGTGGCTCGAAAGGTGCCAGAAACCATTTCTCCAAGACTGGAAGAAGAATTTCCACTTGATTTCCTGTGGTAGCAGAAAGAGCCCTGTTAACACCAAGCACCCAGAGAGGTCCATGTGTGAGGTTTTAGGCAGCAGCTAGGAGAAACTGCCCCGTGAGAGATCACACAGTGAAGGAGTCTTCACCCACGTTCCTGCTGCAAGAAAGCTCCCTCTGAAGTGAGAGGTGGAGAGTACCAGGCAGGACATGGGGAAGCCATGGTGTCTGTAATTAAGTAAAGAAAAGGAGGCTCAGGGGAGCCCTTCTGGCTCTGCCAGCTCCTGGCAGGAGGCTGGAGCCAGGGGGGTCGGGCTCTGCTCCCAAGGGACAAGGGACAGGACAAGAGGAACCGGCCTCCAGCTGCCCCAGGGCAGATTTCAGTCGGAGCTGAGGAACAATTTCTTCTCCCCAACCCTTCAGGGTTGTCCAGGGCTGTGCCAGGCTGCCCAGGGCAGTGGTGGAGTCCCCGTGACCCCTGGAGCAGTTCCCAAACCCCCTATGGAGGTGTGGTGCTGAGGGCCAGGGGTCAGTGGTGCCCTGGCAGTGCTGGGGGAGTGGTTGGACTCCAGGATCTTAAAGGTCTCTCCCAACCAGAACAATTCCATGATTCTAAGTAGACCTCCACTTCTGGGAGACTTGCACGCAGGCTTCAAGGGGAGAGCAGGATCCACACCAGACCAAGCAAAGCTTTTCTGTCATCTACCCATAGGCTGGGAAATGCAGCAGCTCCAGTCAGAGACATCTGCTAACTGCAGCTCAGCACCCAGCTCCTCGTGACATCCCCCACCCACTGCTGCTCTGTCTTGCTGGGTCTCTAACTGGTGCAAATGTCTAACCAGACACACCTCTTGGGATCTTAACTGGTGGTTTAAATAGCTTTTGTTGTGCAGCAACAATGGTATAAGTAGGTCCTTTTTCCATTTGCTGCACCTCCCTGCCTCCAGCCAGGCAGTTCTGGATGCTCCATCCCTGGATGTGTTCCAGACCAGGTTGGCCAGGGCTCTGAGCACCCTGCTCTAGTGGGAGCTGTCCCTGCCCATGGCAGGGGGGCTGGACTGGATGGTCTTTAAGGTCCCTTCCCACCCAACCCATCCTGTGATTCTGCCCCATGTCCTGCCCTCCTGTGCCTGTGTGATGCACCCAGGACGACTGCTTGTGCAGCACACTGGGGCAGGGAACTGGTCTAGGGAGGGGGAAGATGTTCTGGTGAATCAGCTCTAATTCAGCTCATTGCACAAGCAGCTGAGAAGGAGACAGCAGGAGGGAAGGAGAGCTCAGGGCAGAAAGGACTGGTTAAGCAACCTGATTTCTGCAGGAGACACTGTCCCACGGTACAAGCTGCATCTTCAGCAGAGTATTCAGTGGGTTTAGTTCCATACAGACTGATCAGCCAGAGGATGCTGGTCCCAAGGGTATTTTGCCCTTGCTTTCTTGCAATAAGCTCTCCAGAGCAAGGTTTATTTTACCCCTGTACTTGGCAAATCCTTGGTGAACATATAGTAAGCTGTAAAAACTCTCTTTAAGAGATGACTTTTCACTGCCTTCCTCAGACAGCACTAGAGTTTTCTGCACCACCCAGAGCCTTAACAGCACAGCTCATCACAGCCTTAAAGAAATCAGAACATACACATCCTATAGCACTCTGTCTAACAGAGGTGCTCAAAGATAAACTGCCTTCTCATCACACACTGCTTTCCATTTTATCATCCACGTCCCAGCGTGTTCGAGCAGACTCCAATCTCCAGCTGCCTTTACAAGATCTCCCCTGCCTCTTTTCACACTCAATTTTATCTCTAATGTTCTCCAGCTCTGAGACTGGGACTGAATCTGTGTGAGAAAGGAGGAGTTGGTGGAGTGAGGGCCATTCACACAGCAGAGAGTGGCTCTAATCTGCTGTATCTGCATCCAATACCCTGTTAGTGTCCAGCTCTCTGACTCAGTCTTCTTGCTGTACACTGATACACACTGGCTTCCTCTGAAGCTATTTTGGAAATGATAAAAGCAATTTGGTAAAAAGCACAGTTAATTCTGGTCAGTCATTCTAAAAACATTTCCCTGGATGGTTTAGACTGGAAATGATTCCTGACCTTGCTGAAGTACATTAGTATGGCAGCTGCCTGACAGTGCTGGATGGGCTAAATTATGCTCCTCTTACTGAGGTCCAGATTCAACTGGCTCACGTCTCTTTACTCTGCAGTGTTAAAGGGGTTTGCTGCTCTTGTTATCTGTGTGAACACTGAAGTTTTGCTTTCAATTGGTGGGAATAATCTGCTAGCAGTAAAGCAATTTGGAAAAAAAAAAAGAAAGAAAAAAAGGGAAAATATTTTGTGCAGTCAGCCAATAGAGTGACTTTGGTGTCTGAACTGAGATGATGAGAAATCAGTTTTCTTTCCTAGGGCTGTGACTTGAGTCGGTTTTGTTCCAGGACTCAACATCTCCAGGTCTAGCAGTGTGGAGCCACAGAATGCTCAGGCTGGAAGATGAAGATGAAAGGAAGTCAGATGACTTGTGTCATCTCTATGGAGTTTGAGAAGTCTGGGTTTGGCCAAAATGGAGAAAGAATAAAAAGAAAGAAAATACAAATTAATAAGAAAAAAATAAAATAAAAATAAAGAAAAGCCCCACAACCTTAAGAATGTAACAGTGGGGGGGAAAAAGTCAGGCAGCCTTTGAACACCAAGCTGACTTCAACCCACGGGGGACATAAAACTCCCCAGCCCTTTGGAAACTTCCACCAGCATCACTCACACCGTATCTCAGATCCTTCCTAAAGTCAACATGGATTTTTTACTTCATTCTCATCATCAATATCTTAACACAACTATTCTCTGCAAGTATCTGTTTGCAGTTGGAAGCCCAAATCAAACACTCCTGCAAAGGCACCGCCAATAAAAAAAGAATCAAGTGACCTTTGAAAATCCTGTCCGGTGTCAGAAAGGATTTTAAATGGTTTTAAAAGGTTACAGCATTCTCACCCTCCATGGAAACGTCCCCTCTTCTGCTCCTGTTGAATGCGGATGTTCTCCAGTCGAAGTGGGCTTGGAATAAAGCCAATCTCACAGCCCTCCTTAACCAGCCTTCCTATCCACCAGTCGTTATTATATTTCTGGAAGACAGAAAGGGTACTGGTTTCACTTCAAAACACTCCACAGCCACCCTTCTTTTGTTATCCACAATCCTTAACTCCAGACTGGGCAAGGAAACCAGACCCAAACTGATAACTGACTGCTGGATAATCTGGAAGGGACCTCTGGAGATCACCAGTCCAACCCCCTGCCAGAGCAGGGGCACCCAGGGCAGCCCACACAGCAACAGAGCCAGGGGGGCTGGAAAGGCTCCAGAGCAGGAGACTCCACAGCCTCTCTGGGCAGCCTGGGCCAGGCTCTGTCACTGGAACAGGGAAGAAGTTTCTCCTCAGGCTGAGGTGGAACTTCCCCTGTTTCCCCTGCTGCCATTGCCTCTTGTCCTGGCCCAGGGCACCCCTGACAAGAGCCCGGCCCCTTCTCCTTGACCCCAACCCTGCAGAGATTTGGAACCATGCCTAAGATCCCCAATTTAATGAGATAAGATTTAATGAGATGAAGCAATTTCTGGTGAACCACCAAACTACCTCACAACAGCCACATAAAGCAGCCAATCAAATGAGGAATACCTTCAGATCACCATCAAAGCTGCTGTTGTTGGCTCCTTGTAAAATTTAATGGTCTACTCCAGAGATCCCCACCAGCACTGCCACCTTTCCTTCCTCCTTTCTAGGCACTTGTACAGATGCTGTTAGCACCTTCTCCCTTTGCAACAACACTGTCTGCTGGGAAACCTCTACAGAGGCTGCTCTAGAAACTCAAATAAGGATGGATCAACCTGTCCAAGACAACACAGAAGATGACCAGCTGTGGTAGTGAACCAGACCCTTGTGTGCTGCCTTACAGGTTGCCCAGAGAGGTGATGGAAGCCCCATCCCTGGAAGTTTTTAAGGCCAAGCTGGATGGGGCTCTGAGCACCCTGCTCTAGTGGGAGGTGTCCCTGCCCATGGCAGGGGGGCTGGAACTGGGTGATCTTTAAGATCCCTTCCAACCCAAACCATTCTGTGATTCTATAAAGCTACAGCAGAGCTCTAACCAGAGCTGTGACCCCTCTACAACCAAGGTTTTTATTGTGCCACTGGCCTAGAAGCAGTTGGAGGCATACACTGGTGACAGTCAAAGGAAAAAATAACACCTTTAGAAAGCAACTAATCCATACCAGAAGTAGAAAACTAAGATTTTATCATTAACCTTTAGTAACATGCAGTTTCCTGCATTATTGACAGTCTGGCCTATCTGTAATGCTTGACAGCTGAAAAGCAGCAGCACAGTGGATATTGTCCTGGAAAAGGGTTTGTTGTAGCTGGCTGCCAGCAGGGCTTTTGAAGAAAAATAGCTGAAAACCTTCTACTCTGCTATGCTTCATTAGGCACCTCAGTGTTGAAAAGAAACAGTACTTTTCACCACCCACTTGCAGGTCATTAAGACCAGCATGGCTCTATCAATTTTGTTTGCTTGCCTCGAGGAAAAAGTGATCACTGAAATCTTATCTTAAACCCATCAGCCCTTGTGGCTCCATATACTGAGAAATGTCCAAGGTACAGCAGTGCTGGTGAAGCCTCTGAAACACACAGAGCCTCCACGACTTTCAAATAGAAATTAGGCTGTTAATTAACCTGTATGGAACCAAATCTGACACACACGGCTGTGGGAAATGAAATCTTTGTACCCTCATCCTGAAAACCTCTTCAGAGAGCTGTTGAGGTTCTTTTATTGTATCATTTCAACTTTTTAGTTGCTGTTACAACCTCGATTCAGACAATGTCAGGGAGCAAAGCTTGATTTTCATTACATTCTTCTGCTTACATTGGTGTTCTTCAGGTAAACAGCTCAGGATCTGGCCTTCTGCTGTTGTCAGTAGATCACTAAATGAAGCCATGGATATAAGCTACTGCAAAACCCGAGTCTTGTGAGTGTTACTCATTCTCTTTTGGTTCTAAACTCATGCCTTGAACATGGGAATTCTTCTTGCACTGGCAGGGCACGGACCTCTGGGTGGTTCCCCCAGACAGGAGCTCAGAACCAGCAGTCTGCTGGGAGAATCCGAGCGATCCCAAGGGTCACGACGCAGCGAGGGAGGTGGGGCTGGCTGCATTAGGTCATTACTTCCCATATGCTATTCTTTGCCTTCAGCATGTGGGAGGACTACGGATGATTCCTACTGGTTGCCATGCCCGTGGTTTCTTCAGCATTGTCAGTCATTGTTGCCACTTCATCTTTGAGGTAAGCAGATAATGAATAGGCTTGTAGGAGACAGATGAGACATGCAAGACACATTCTCAATATAGCAACTCATCACCTCGTGTTGCTGTTTCAGCCTGTCAGCAGGGTGACCTTCCTTCTCACCTACTTGAGCTTTGTTCTGAACCCTGGAACCATGCTTGCTCCAGTTCAAGGAAACCTGCTAGATCACCAGGGAACTAATCATGCCAGGGCCTTTCCCATGCAGCCAGGCTCCAGCATGGGGAGCCATTCCCCAAATCCTACCAAGTTACAGCCACAGCTTCAGGCAGAGCTGAAGGTTTCAGCCTGAACAAAGAAACCACGCTAAAGCCTCAGCAGAGCTGACAAATACCAGGCAGCTTACAGCTCAGTGGTGATGTGATCCTGGCCATTTAGATCTTGGATAAAACTCATGGAATACCAAGACATGGACAAGTTCACCATGAGCCTGCAATGAGCCCTCATGGCCAGGAAGGCCAATGGTCTCCTGGGATGCATTGAAGAGGAGTGTGGGCAGCAGGCTGAGGGAGGTTCTCTTTACTCTGCCCTGGTGAAGCCACTTCTGGAGTACTGTGTCCAGTACTGGGTTCCCCAGGCCAAGTGAGACCAGGAGCTACTGGAGAGAGTCCAGTGGAGGCTACAAAAGTTGCTGGGGGACTGGAGCATCTCTGGGCCAGGCCAGGCTGAGAGCCCTGGGGCTGTGCAGCTGGAGAAGAGCAGCCTGAGAGGGGAGCTGAGCAATGCTGAGCAAGAGCTCAAGGGCCCTTGAGGGGGCAAGAGGATGGGGCCAGACTCTGGTCAGGGGGGCCCCGGGCCAGGAC
>VWZY01003696.1:203022-237872 GCA_013399075.1 Chloroceryle aenea | reverse complement strand
CAACATGAGGAAACACTTCTTCATTGTGAGGTTAACAGACCACTGGAACAGGCTGCCCAGAGAGGTGGTGGAATCTGTCTCTGGAGACTTTCAAAAGCCTCCCGGACTTGTTCCTGTGGTCTACTCTAGGCGATGCTGCTTGGCAAGGGGTTGGACTGGATGATCACTAGAGGTCCCTTCCAACCCCTACCATTCTGTGATTCTGTGACTTATGGGCTGCTTGGTTTCAGCTTCATCTAAAGCGAGGATAGACAGCTGATTTTGATAAAGCAGGTATCAGATGACAAGACATAATATCTAGGGAAAGAAACAAAGGAACATTTCTTCATCAATTGTTAAAGTCAGCAGAAAATTGGGAAAAACATCATTGACAGAATAATGGAATTTTACCCATGATAAAACCCTTTATTGCTTAACTGCATTGTCTCTTTAATGTAACTGATATATATAGATGGAAATCCATACGTAGAGTACTGTAATCTATTCCTTGTCACATGGATCATGTGCTGTACAAGGGAGAGCTTAATCCTTTCTCTTTCTTCCCTCCTATATAAAACAAGCTCTCATTTCCTATTGTCTCTTCTATTTTATTTCTGAATTATCAGGGGGTTTTTATTAATAAGCCTGAAATTCAAGTCCTGCCAGCTTTGCTTGTGTAGCATTGAGTAGATAGATGTCTATATTTTTGTTAACATATTTAGGAAATGTTGATTTTGATGCTCATTTCATTGATTAATGATTTGGTGATCTAAACAAACACACTCCTTGTCTGTAATAGCAAATTTTCTGAGTGCCTCCCACACAAAAAAAAAAAAAGCCACTCAGAAAACTATTGCTTATGTTTTCAGAACTAATCTGAAATACAGGAAGCTTTCAACACAGTGATTAGGAAAAGAGGTTACTTTGTAAGGGAAACAAAATAAAATCACTGAAACTGATTATTCCATGTAGAGCATCCTTTAGAAACACAAATGGAATCTGAGTCAGTAACAGCAGAAAGAGAGAATTCTAAGCTGAAGATTATACTGTTATCACATCACACACTTGGGAGTCCTCTGGTACTAAAACTTTGTGAATTACTCACTGATCTATAGAGAGGATATTAATGTCTTTCAGAAGATGCAGCAAAGGTGTTATTGAGTCTCAAGAGTCTAATTTTCAATGAAAAAATAAAGAGCTTCCAATTATCCCCATTTGAATGGAGAGGATTTGTAGGTAAAAAATTAAAAACTTGAGAACCATGACTCAGGGTGATAATATTAACAGGGAAAGGTTTTCTTACTTCTGTGAAGAGAAATTCCCTACAAAACCAGAGGATGTAATCTAGAAGATAGGAAATTTGAAGTAAATAGGTGGTTCTGGGAGAAACAGTTCATAGAAAAGATGGTAAACCTATTTGAGATAGTAGCAAATAACAAATAAAAGCTAAGTATCTGCCAAGAGGATGAAAATAAAGAGTGTTCAGGGAAAACATACTACCTTGGATTTGTTTTCTCTATGTAGGCAATTATTAGCAATACAACCAAAAAAACCAAGCAAAAAAAACCAAACAAGACTTACACCCCCCAATAACCCCAAACCTACAATGGCAATATCAAAAAGGAAGAATATAGCAGTCCTAGGTAGTTTGGTTTTTTTCACACTTGTGTTTAAATTGTATTTTCCTAAGGCATTTCAGTGCCCACACAAGTCATTCTCAGGCTGCCTCCTTCTCCCATTGTGGTTATGTCTTCCACACAGTAACATGCTGCAGCGAGTGAAATTTGACCTTTTGTTCCATGTTCCTCTCAGACCCATGACGTGGGAATTTGTTCCCAGCCAAACTCGAAAACATGTCTCAGACTTAAAATCAAAGCAAAACAACAGTGAAAAACAACTTCTCCTTGCTTTTTACATATTATTTTTTTAAAACAGAATAATATTATCAAAGCCTAATGTTATAATTAAGATTTCTATAAAACCTACAAAATGGAAAAAAAAATCAAGATTTGTTTTACATATATAACTTTCAACATTGACCTTTAAAGAACAGAGCTGACTATGTTGAGCATTTTCTTTTGATATATAGCAGAGTTTATTCTTCACATGTTTTGCTGTTAAAGGGATAGATACTTCAAATCCTTTCTAAAGTGCAGGGTGCTGAGTTTAGGAAATGGCAGACAAGTTTCAACCGTGCCAAAATGTGTGGTTTTAATAGGGTGAACATTCTTCATTTCTAATCATGCTTAATGGTAGCTATAGCATGAATTCTGAAGTCTAGATGGGACAGGAATGCTGTTCTTTTTGAATTTATACCAAGGGTATGGCTAAAAAAGCCTGGAGGAACTTCTTTCAGCAATGTAAGTGAATTACTCAGGAATCCATCTGATTATCCTAGGAATCTTTAGGAAATAACTATTTCAAAGGACAAGGATGTGGGTATAAGAAATCCCATGTTTGTTTGGATTTTGGTTGGTTGATTTTATGACCTTGTAGATCATTTTTATTCATCAGAATTCACAACAGTGGCCTCAGTCTCCATCATCAGTTATCTTCAGAATAAGCTGTAACTTGGAATCAGTCATTTTGCGTATTTAATAAGGATCCTCAGAGGAAGGAAAGGATGAGCTTGATTAAGACTAAGGATTGAATCTGAGATATTTTCTCTTCATTTCCTCCCTCTATCACTTCTAGTATTTCTGTTGCAACTTTCCACAAAAATCATGAGTGTATGATCAGTCCTCTGTTCTTTGAAAGATGATGGCAATTCATTGTGGCAAAAATTACTTCTTTCTTTCTTTGTATTTAGAATCTAACATAATGGGTTTTATGTGTGATCGATTTAGTTTGGTTTGGGTTTTTTTTTATTGTTTGTTTGTCCTCTTTCATTTTTAAATACAAAACCAAGCCATCATTCTCACGTCCTGGGATCACTGTGTTCCACACTTGAACATATATCATTATCCAAATCTTGACTCAGCAGTCTGCGGGAGTACACAATTTATTCATTTTTTTTCAGAACTGAACTCAAATCTGAAAATCTGCACCTGATTCCACCCCACAACAGGTGACTATTACTGTTCTGTCTGCTGTAGGGAGGCAGGTATACCCAAAGCTATCCCTTGAGGAAAATTGTACTAGAATAAAAGAAAACTATAATTCCCCTGATTAAATATACCTTAGGGCATTGCTAAGCTATGCAGGTATTGAGGGGGAATGTCAGTAACATTATCCCCAGGACTGATGATGGACAAGACACTTCCACAACCAATTTGTTATCAGAGCTAGGAGGAGATGTTTTGGGAGTGAGAGTAAGTGAAGTATAAGCCATTAGATTTAGTATCAGGGAAGACAATTTTAAGTTTGGAACCATCTCTCTGTTGGAGGTAACTGTTGCTGGAGGGAACCCAACTGCAGGGAAGAGGTTTGATACTGGATTGTGGCACATCCAGTAAACTGAGCTTTTTTGTTTGCACTGATCGTGATACAAGGGATGTGGCAGCTACTTCCATAACATCGCAGCTTACTCCTGGCAGATATTAAATAAGCTGTGACTTCTGCCAGAGCTTGTGCCTGTGGAATTCAATTTAGACCCCATTGTGAGAGTAAGCAGGTGATTTGTCTGACTCTTCCTGTGGAGACTAACTAGTTGCATTATAGTGGCTGGATACTTCCAATGGGATCAATCAGGATATGTTAATTGCGCCAAGATAATTTTCAAGTGGTGTAATGGGAAATTTGCTAACTTGGGAGAAATGCTATATTTTGAACAGTAAGGGGTATTGTTATTATTATTCTTTTGAACAGGTGGTCTAACAGCATGGAAGGAGCCATGCCGCTGACAACAAGAGAAAAGAGAAGGATGCAGAGAAATGAACCAGCAGGAAGTTCAGAGTTTGTTTAGATAATTTGAAAAACTTATTAGTGGATGGCTCATCTGCACCAAGAAATACAGTATGCACAAAATGAAGGGATTACAGCAGGACTTTATATTGCTTTCTCAAATGCTTTTTTCTTTAGCTGCAGAAAGCTTTAACAGAGGGGAAAACCCTAGATGGCAATCTTTTAGACAGTATTAAAAGCAGTAGAAACTGATCATTCAAGAGAAAACCAGAAAAAAAGTTAGTGAAGATAATCTGGAACTGCAGCTGTAGTTCTTGTTAGGTCTGATTCTGTCTTCCTAAAACTGAGTGCTCACAAAAGTAGAGAAAAGACAGTACCAAAGGTAATATGGTCATCTGTTTCTGATGCTGAGTGTTATGAGTAATTGCTTATCAAGAGAAAGACAATCCATGTCCAGGGCAAATGCAGCAACTCCCATTGTTAGCTGAAGGCAAAATTGATTCAGGAAGAATGTGACAGTTGAATGGAGCCTCTGCTTGTAGTGTAAACTGCTTATTGTAGGGAGTGGGGGAGAACAGATGAAAAAAGGGAGAATGCAAAGCAGAGGATTTGAAGCTTCAGTAGACAAAACAGAGAGGAACTGGAAAATTAATTCGGTACTGGAAAATATTAGATAGCCCACAATAAGCCATGGCTTAGCAATGTGTTTGCTTCTGTGGTGGCAGTAGCTGTGGGTTAGATACAGAGGAAACTGAAATTCATTCCAAGGACAGACAGAAGTTAATGTGTATTACTGCTACTTCTGGACTAGTGTTACAAATGCTATGGGAAGGACAATAGGGAATGTTCCCACTTCAGGCCCTTTGTTTTCTTGCCATGTCATTAAGGATAGGCTGTTCCCACTCCTCTGTCTTGTACACAACTTAGTCTCCAGGTTCTGGGAATGTTTCTGTTTGGAGGTGCTTCTACTCAGTCTTGAATAAAAGTGCTTCTGCTGTGGATTAGGACAGAGTTTAAGATGCACTCTATCCATTACAATTTTTATTAGTCAGCTCAGACAGCTCTTTTTTCATCACGGTCACTATTGCAAACACAGCACTGAAGGGATCATCTCACTCTGTGTGTGCTATACTGACCCTGAGTACCTGTCCCAGGATCATGGATTCACTCAGCAATGCATCTAGCAGTTAGCTGGCACAAGGCAGGATGATGTGGTGCCAAGTACTTTGAAGAAGCTTTCTTAAGGAAAGCTAAGTATGTGGAAGGTGGGACATGACGAGGAGAAACTGGTAGTTTTGAGATATGAAAGGAGTTGGATTTCTGCTGCTGTTCAAAGCACTACTTCATGTCATGGTTGTGGAGATGGTCCACTGTTGTGTGACTTATCTTTATGCTTGTTCAGTCACTGAACAAGAAATAAAGCAAAGAAGCATGTGACATCATGACAGAGAATTGAGTGTATAGTTCTCATAATAAAATAAATAGTACAAACTTTAGAATAAACTTAGTAAATTCAGAAAGTAAGTTAAATAATGGGGAAAAAAATTACTCTGGTCTTTTCTATTCATTTTTCACACTATCAAAATATAATTGCACAGTAGATATTATCCACATAAATCAAAATTTCACATAATGCCTAAGTCCATTCTAGATCATGAGTAGTTCCACTTCCAGTGACTTGCTATAGATGTGGGATAATAGCTATCATTTTAAAGGAGTTTATTTACATCTTTATCATTGCATATAGTCTACATTGGCTATTTTACTTGCAGGGATGCAGCACAATACAAGGAATAAATGTGACAGTGTGCACAGTGACTTGAAAAATAAGGACTGGGTTTTTTTTCAGATACACTGTCTGCCTGTAGAGAGGCATGTGTGCAGTGAAGGAGGAGATATATGGCTGGGAGGGGCAGAGCAAGTGGCAAATATATCCTGCAGTATGAATGGCAGACACAGTCATTCATCACTGGAAATAGGGAGGCACATTTCTAATAGAGGATTTTTATTTGTCATGTTTATCCAACTTTCAGAATATTTGTCTTACCAGGAGGTAGCCATAGTTGACTAATAAGTCTCATTTATTAAATTGTAGTGAAATGGCTATTGACAAGATTACAGAACAGTCCCACAAAGCATCATTTAATAGTAAAAAATTATTAGAAGAGATTGCTATGACAAGCTTAGAAACATTCAGAGATTAAATGGGGTCATACGCATAGTGAAAACAGACCAAAATTTATGAATATATCAGTGTTCTCATCTGTATTGTTATCTTTATTTATTGGTGTTAAGATATGTTTGGGATGTTTACTGTAATACATTATATTTCTTACTCTGTGGAGATCCATGAAATCTATTCCTCCACTTACCACTTTTCCAATTTATTCTGAAGTAATAAGGTCCATATCAGAGTGAGGGGTCTATTTTCAAAATTGTTTGATGCCCACTAAGATATATTTTGGGCACTTAGAACTATCTGGGTTAATGATCCTCTAGAGATCCCAGTCCTACATCTGTGGTAAATTCTAACATTGATCTCACTCAGATGAGTGATGTAATTCCTCCTGGTTTCAGCATTGCATGTCAAAATCTTACAAGCTTAGGAGCACTCTTTCCCTTATCTTTTATTGGAGACAATTTAATTCTTTTAAACATCGTGCCATAATCTTAAACATAAACTAAAATTAAAATGCTGAATAATATGGAAAAATTTAGCTGACACAATGGTCTCTGATAGCCCACAAAATGTTACTAAGAGGCCAATATAAAGCTTTATTACATATGGTTTTACTTATTAAAAAAAATATTTCTAGGATTAGACACAATATGATTTTCTTTGGATATCACAACAGCAATGGAGAAATGTCCCCTTTTTTCTACTTGGTAGATATTAATCTGATGAAACTTGAAATGGTACATAACAAAAAGACCCTATTTAGAAGTGAACAGTAGAGAAAGTCCTTATCAAATATGTGTAAATCGACCTTATCAAACATGTTAAACATTTTGCCATTATGCTGGTAGCTTCTTCATCAATAGCTGTTGTCGTTATTTTTAATTTTGCTATGGTGTTGTAGTGGTCACAGTCACAACCTATGAGGCTTCCCTGACTGGCAGGTGCACAAAGACTGTGACTTTTGGATTCTCGCAAAGGTTTTACAAGGACACAAAGGTCTGGGTTTCTGAGAATTTCTTTACTGCAAATTACTGCAAAGCTATTATTAGTAAAAACAAATAGATAGCAGATATGTACAAGTCACTACAAAATTACCACTAGGAGACCAAGTATATTTATGTTTCAAGAATAAATTCAGTTTTTACTAAATATATATACAAATATATTCTTATGGACTTTTACCTTTGTGTGTATGCCTATAAATATATTATATGGGATGTTGCTGTTGCAACAATCACCAAGCTGCTTCAGCTGATGAAGGAATCGGTCTCCCCTCAAAGATGAGCCGTGTCATGGAGTGCAGAGTCAGGAAGGCATTCCCAGCAAGGGACAGGTCTGTCTGGGAGATCTTGTACAGGCCAAGCACTGGAAAAATGTGAGGACAATCAGCCTTTAATAGGTAGTGAGTTGCTTTTTGTACCTTTTTAGTGTAGATACATAAGTGGGCATAGAACATCAATTCCAGGAATAGTTGCTGCTGACTCCTGTTTTCCTGAAGGTCAATTTGTTATCACAATTTCTTTGTCCTGCACCCACCAGGGTTTCTTTGTCCTGTCAGCTACTCCCCATCACAGAGGTTTAAGGTGAGCTTATCAGAGATGTCCCTTAGCTGGGACTCTAGCTAAGGATCTATTCTTCTTTGTCAGTATGATTGCCAGGTTGCCCTTGTGGCAGCTCCCATCAGGAGTACAACAAGTAAAATTATTTAAGTTCTCAAGCATCAATTATATTTTTACTTTAGTGAAAAACTTAGTTCACATTCAACAAATGTGGAAGTAGTAAAATAGTGCCCCTGTCATGTGAGAAACTGTTCTATGTTCTCAGTTTTATGACATTTGCTTTTCTATGCTTCCCACACTAAGCTTTGAAAGATCTCTGTAGAAAAAACAGCAAATGAGCAGAACATTTCTGAGGGATTTTTTTTTTTTTTTGTATAAAACATGCAGTAGATTTTTAGTCTGAATTCCAAAAGTACTTGCTATTTATTCAGTGCTGCATAAAATTAATTTTAATTGCTTTCATAGCCTTTTAAGAGAGTGGAAAACAGAGAGTTCTTAAGTGAGTATCCAAGGGCACTGATACTGACCTACAAGCTCTTATTTTCTGGTCTTTTAGTCAACTTCCTCTTTTTATTCTTCCTTCCTCCCCCTGTTCCCACATATAATGTAATATTATGCAATCAGAAAAGATTTGAAAAAAATATAGTTTGGGTTTTGGTTTGGGTTTTTGGTTTTTTTTCTGAAATATTTCAGGGCAGTATTCAGTGAAATGCATACTAGTATGCTTACCAGGTGTACTACAGGTGCCAATAAGTACCAGAGCAGCAAACCATCTTTTTCTAAAATGTAAGACCAGGTGGAAAATAAATAAATAAAATAAAAATAAAAATAAAAAGACAAACAAACAAAACACTGTTGAGAGTGTGGCTCACAAAGGACATGGTTGTGGACAAGTGATATTGCTGCCTAAGTTTCAGTCACCTGAGGGATAAAAAGAAGGAGGATATACCAATCTTCCTCTGGTATTGAAATGACAGGGTCTCAGGCTTTCTTCAGCTCTGTGTGGTGACATTGTAAGCTCGAACCTCTGCAAATAAAATGACATAAGTCTTCCTGAAAATGACAATGAATGAACATCAATTAACATGACAAAATCACACTGGAAATGCTTTTTGCTCTATCATATAAGTTTTGTTTCTTCTTTCTTCTAAGAACAAGACTTATTACAACCAGAAAGCAATTTTAGCTTTGTCTCCAGAATGTCCTGATCAATATCTCTTTGTTGGTATGTATGTAGCAATCAGTATCATCCCTAATATAGAAAGGTAAAAAACCACAGCAGCAAATCTTCTACACGGTGAAAAAAAGAGATATTGATTGAAGCTACTTGGATTTTTTTCCCCAAATAGTGGCTACAAAGTATCAAATTATTATTTTTCTTGTGTTTTCACAGGTCTGCTACACCTGTCTGCATGCATCCAAATATCCAGAAGGAGGAAAAGTAATGGAGCAGAAGAGTTTTCCAGACAGAACAAGAGGAAGAGTGAGAAAGGTTAGCCCTTTTCCATTCTATATTATTTAGCAATTAACATATAATCTCCCTTCTCTTTATTTTTAAGGAGATTTAAATATTTTATCAGTTATTCAGTTACTGAAAAAAACCCAACAAACAAACCACAAAACAAAAGGGAAAACAATTTCTATTCTGGAAGGAAGCACTGAATGGATCAAAATCCCTCTCTTCAGCCTGTCCTGCCAATTAGATGCCTCATATGTGGATAAACTGTATCGACATTTTCAGATTTTTATCTTTTCAAATGGGAACTGTTAGGGGATGCATGTAGGAATAGACTAGTAACAAAAGCTTCAAACCTTTTTCTATGGATTTATTTGAAAAAAAAAGAACTCTGGCTTCACAGACATCTGCTTTACAAGTCCTGCTATATTTATGTTATAACAACTAAGAAGATGATACAGGAATTGTGAATCAATGAACTGAAGTGACTCTGTCACCCTCACAGTGATAAAGTTTTTCCTTATGTTTCTGTGGAACAGCTTTCACCTGTTGTCCCTTGTCCTACAATTGGACATCGCTGAGAAGAGCCTGGCTCCATCCTCCTGACACTCACCCTTTACATATTTATAAACATTAATGTGGTCACCCCTCAGCCTCCTCTTCTCCAGGCTAGAGACCCACCTCCCTCAGCCGTTCCTCACAAGGTCCCACTCCCTTAATCATCTTTGTGGCTCTGTGCTGGACTCTCTCAAGCAGTTCCCTGTCCTTCTTGAACTGAGAGGCCCAGAGCTGAACACAATATTCCAGACGCAGTCTCACCAGGGCAGAGTAGAGAGGAGAACCTCTCTTGCCCTACTAGCTCCCGCCTTCTAATCCACCCTGGGATGCCATTGGCTTTCTTGGCCACGAGGGCACATTGCTGAGTCATTATCATCCTGATGTCCTCCAGGACCCCAAGGTCCCTTTCCCCTGTGCTACACTCTAACAGGTCAGTCTCCAACCTATACTGGTACATGGGGTTATTCTTTCCCAGATACAAGACTCCACACTTGTTGGCCACGAGGGCACATTGCTGAGTCATGATCATCCTGATGTCCTCCAGGACCCCAAGGTCCCTTTCCCCTGTGCTACACTCTAACAGGTCAGTCTCCAACCTATACTGGTACATGGGGTTATTCTTTCCCAGATACAAGACTCCACACTTGCCCCTTCCTTGCCTGCACACAGATTTCCAACTCCTCCTGTTTATTCCTCATGCTGCGAGCATTGGTGTACAGGCATTTTAGGGAGTGAGCCGAGCACACTGAGATCACCTTAGGAGGATGGGAGACCTTATCCCCATGCTGTGTGCTTTCATGTGCAGGCACTCCGGGAAGGGAGTCGACTGTGTAGCTTTCACCCCTGACAGTGGCCTGCCACTTAGGCTCAACTCTAGTGAGCCAGGTTTTACCCCCTTTCCCCTTCAAAACTAGTTTAAAGCCCTTCCTATGAGCCCCACCAGCTCATTCACAAGGATCCTTTTACCCCTACAAGCTAGAAATTTATACAGTGTTTGCCCTGGCCTATGTGTGTTTTGTAAAATAATGTGACACAATTAGCTGGATTGCAAAAGAGTGTCAGATACACTATGGCACACTACAGCAACCAAGATGTCTCAATTCCTACAGGTTATTGTGTGGACTATATTTATTAATATATGCTTTCTGCCATTTTCCTTCTGTCATCTTATAGTTCAGAGCCATTTTAAAGCTGTGAATGTTAAGACATTGGGAAAAATACAAATGGAATGAAGATAACTATAGGGAATAAGTTCCTATGAGTAATCTCTTACAAAAAACCCAAAATATCCTATAAACTATGTAATAAATTCCTGAATCTCTACAGATATCTGAAATTTCATATTAAATTCTTAAATATTGCTTAAAAATGTGAAAAGGATATGGGGGGTAAATTATAGGTAAATCTACATTTCTGTAAAATCTCGTGCTTTCATGTAAGAGTGATGAGTGACATAATCACAGCTACTGACGCTGTGGAGGGGGTGAATTTCTGGTCAACATGGAGGAGAAATGAAAACTTTTGTGGAAAACCATTTTGTCTGCATGCAAAACTTTGCAGTATAAAAGGGACCATTATAATAATGCTCTTCTATATACTACTAATAATGGTGCCCACAGAGATTTCTATATCCAGTAATTTCCAAAGAAAACAAGAAATTTTCAGTTGCTAAGCCCCTTAACTCAAATCATTTTATCTGTTTTCTTCAGTGCATGACCAATTTAATGTAATTTATATTTTAAAATTGCACTAGTGCGAAACCACTTAAAAGTCCAGGGGAAAACGCCACTGTCACTATGTCAGCAAAACAGATTTATTTTTCATGTCCTATGCTTCAATTTAAGCTAACTATTTTGTGTGCATACAGGATAATTTATCAAGTCTGAATCCTTCTTTAAAGAAAACTCTGTGCAGGCAGATTCTCTACCTCATTTATATCACTTCCACTATCAGACAACTTTCAAAATCTAGGCAAATAAATTTATAATATCCTTAGTATAAGCATTTATAATAATCTCATTTAATTCTGCCAGTGGTAATTGGCTATTTTTCCATGCAAAGTTCAGTACATACTATTACTCTCATCTATCCAAGTTAAAATTGAATTAAAATTTGTATAATGGTTATAGTTTTTACATAATTCTAAAGGATTTTTATAAGGGTAATTTTTAGTGTAATGAGATACAAGAAACATTTTGAATTTCTAAGACATGAGAGGCATTCAAAAGTTTTGCTCTGGACACTCCTATCTCCCCAGGCTGCTGTACATTTATTTTTATTGTTAGGTTCTGTCCTGTATTTTTTTGTATATTTTGACCAGGAAAAAAAAAAAAAGAAGAAAAATTAAAACAGAATGCATTTTTTTTGGCCTACTTTTATAAATAATGAAGACCTCAGCTCTGTTTTTCACTTGTTTTATTCCTAGTCTTTGTAGTTTTGCAAATAGGATATTGCCTGTTTGCATCTTAATAATTTGTATTTCTTACTGTTTCTTTTTAAGATTGAATCTTACTTGTTTCCTTAAAAGTACCATTATAAACCCCACCAAATAAATGAATACTGTATGATTTTTATAGTCATTCGACTATATATCCAACTTCTACAGCACCCCTCTCATTCAATAAGACATTTCTATATACATACTTTGAGAACTTTGGACATGAACCATTTTACCTCTGCTTTGCACAGAGGTTCCTTCTGAATTCTTTAGACTGTCCGTCAGAAACTTGGTTTGCAAAAAATCAGTAGGAGTGCAGGAAACTACTCATATTCAGCTAACTGTAGTAAGGTCAGTAGGAATCAAATATGTAATTGTGTTTAAATATGTGCTTGAGTGGTATCCAGAATTGGAACTATAAGGCTTACCTTAATTTTCAAGTTTTAGAGCTATTTTGGGGGTCAAGAGCTGAAAGGAAATATCATATCACAGCTAGAACTCTCAGGGAAATCACATGAACAGAGTATTGTGGATCAGTCTTAACACTAGGTAAAAGAAAGTCCTTTTCACAATTATCAGTCTTGTGTTTTTCAGAACCACTAAATGCACAATAAAGAGTTGATGCACTAATAGCCTTTAATACATCCTACTGTGCAAAAAAAATTCGTAGCATGATGCAGTGAATTGCATTGTTGAATTCCCCTCCTCTCGTTAATACTTATAAATTATAGATACTAGCTTTTAAGTGTGTAGTCTGGCTATTCATGAATGGTTTCATTCAGCATAAAATTATTAGCATACAAATGATGGCTGAAATAGTTGCTGATCATCAAATTATTATAATGGAATCTATTTTTAAAGAGTAATTTTAATGTATTCTTGTATGCTGTTCACTTATGCTGCCTCTTCTATTCTCAGAGAGAACATGTATTTATAATCCTATTTTGTCAGTTGATTCAAGGTTAAAGACAATGGTGATTACCACAGAACACTTGATTTTTACAAATAGAATTTGTATTATGCATATTGTATTCTTTAAACATCTTTCCAAAGCAATTGGTGATGGGCATTGCTATTTGTGACAAATCAGTATGTTTCTGTCTCCTTTGAAATATTCAATAGCTCAATTGTCACTTTTTTTTTGCGAAATACCAGATGTCCCTGAAAATCATTTGAACTGAATCAGTATTCTAGGAAAGCTCCATTTTTAGAGTTTTTGAGTGGATTTTCATTACAGACCATGGAGAATTAAGTAAACATATCCAATCACTGTTTACAGGAATTTTACATGGAATTTTCTACTCACTGTTTAAAACTTTCCATTTTGTTCTCCTGGGTTCCTTGAATATTAAAAAACATGGACTGAATCAAATCACATCTAAAACAAGCATGATTGTTCTCCTGGGTTCCTTGAATATTAAAAAACATGGACTGAATCAAATCACATCTAAAACAAGCATGAAGGAAAGCTTGGAGAGTGTGAAGTATGCAAACATTATTGTCATTTGGCCATCGTGCTTCACAGGAAATAGCCAATGTCAATCCTCATAAATCTGAATGTAATTTGTCTCCTTGATATCTAGTATTGTCTAGACCAAAAGGAGATACACAGCTTTTATAAAGTGGCAACAAGTAGTGTTTTGTAATACGTACTAGAAGAGCTACTCTTTGTTACACTTGACGTTATGTCCTTCTGTGCAGCTTTGCCTATTTCCTCTACAATCCATCAGCCACAGTTTTTCTACAACCTTTTGAACTAAACCACAGAACATTAGCTAAAGAAATGGCATCATATAAAAATATACCATCAGATGAAAGACCCCTGGTTTTAATTTACTTTGTGTTGATACAGATTTCTATCGGCTATCACTTTTCCTTATCAGGCTGATGAAATAGAATTTGTGCAGCGGATATATAGAAAATTCCCTGAATGGCTATCTGTCATAGTCAGAAAAGGCGTTATCTGTCATCAGTGGAGACTTTATTTACTTCTAAAAGTGTTTGCCCATACACAGAATATAATGTCCTTGTCCTTTGCATTGAAAAGTGTAGTTATTAGAAATGATGAAACAAGTACTAAATAATGCAACCTGTCTTTTTGCCCACAGATATTCTTTCAGATACCAAATCTGTACATGGAAATAAATCTCAAGAGTGAAAACAGTCCCAGAAAATAGGAAGAAGTATTCAAGACGACGATACGGTAAGCATCTAATTTTAAGCATGTTTATAGAATTGTTCAGCTTGTGGCATTTCCAGTGAAAAGAGGGACTATGTATTTCATAATTTTTGCCCATTGCTGTTAAATATTTTATGTCAGTTACATGTACAACTTCACATGTTCACTTCATTTTACCATGAGTTTTTCCATACTTAAATTAAGGACCTTAAATTAATGTTAAAAGATGCTTCCCACGTAGGTTTTCTTCTTAGGTATCTTAGTGGTTAAGAAGTCATAGGCTGAAGGAAAGGGTTCAGAATGTCTCAATACAATTTCTTCTCACTGGTTTACAGCTTTCTTCCTTTTGAAAGAATTAAATGAAAGAGTAAATGCAATATGTGTTACTTCAGTAAACATACACAGTATACTGAGATGCTGGATTCCCTTAGAATTAGAGTCTGTAGAGAAATACAATTTAAATATATATTTATTTACATATTTATTTATTTATTATTTGAGATGCCACTGTCGGTCCAAGATAGAATGCAGTTTCCCTTTATTTTTTTGTCTATGTTACACTTCCGCTCTAATCAGATCCCTGAACAGATGAAAATATGTTCATATGAAGAAATCTAGTCCAAATGAAAAGACTTTTATGTTGAATGTTCTCTGGCTATGTATTTCCCTTAAATTTCTAGTCTGTTAGACAAGTGCTTTTTTCAAAAATCCCCAAATTAGAGATATTTTAAAATCTTCTATTCTTAAGAGAGTTGGCTGTTCATGAGAAAATTATTTTAGATTTTGAAAATTATTACAGTTGCAATCCCAGACATGGAGAGTCTTGTTGCTTTAAATATTAAGAATATCCTAAGCATGAGCAGAGGTATTTTAAAAAAAACAAAAACAACAACAACAAAAAAACCTCATCAAGAGCCTCAGAAATTGAAGATTATTTTCATAATATCCTACACTTAAAACTGTCTAATGATGATGAAGAACAACTGCCATTTTAGAGAGCACATTATCATGGAGGCAGTAAACCTTGATGAAGAAATTGCTGTATTAAGAATTAAGAAGAGAATTAAGAATACAGAAGAGAAAAAATAATAAAATGAAGGAGGAAATCCAGCCTTTCCACCTCAAATACTCTAATGGTATCAACATGTGCTTTCCAAAAAGTGCTGAGGAATTTTGAAACAGCTGATATTTTAAGTGATCATGCCAGCACAAGATTAAATGTGTACAGGTGACAAACCTAAAGAAATGTGAAATGTATGCTTACATCCCTATATGACTCTGTTACACAGTAATAATATCTGAATTACTTGGATACTTTCTTGATATTTGGTGTTTCTGGTTACTGCAAGAATCCCTTTAATGTATCCTTGTGAAAGATGCTGCTCCTTGGGGCATGTTTTTCCCCACTGCCCAACCAGTTCTGCATTGCTCACATCAGTGGCAGTTCTGCTGCAGTGAGAGCATGGGAATTACTGGCTACCCTTTTTGTCAGGACCCGGGTCAGTTCCCTAGGTTACATGAAACAGCACAAGTGGCAGCTGCTTTTAAAAAAGAAAAAACTAATGTATAAATTAAGATCCATTGTTTTCACTCGGCAAGGGAGAATCTAGAGGGTAGATTGCAAATACCCAAAGTACTGTCATAGCCACATGCAGACTAATGGCATTCTGTTATTGGCTTCATTCTGCAAAAATAAGGGACAAAATTTCATTCTGCACATGCCCTGCAAGAAACACACACAAATCTCTTAGATTAATATCTTTGTGAAGTAAAGTTACACATGAGTGTGAAAAGATAGAGACAGATAAGGTAACATATGGAAAAGTCCACCATACCCTGGCAACTCTTGCACGGTGAAGGAAGGATTATTCTTTATAGATAATGTTCCCAGTAGTGTGTTTTGATTTTATCAGAATTTAGTAAAGGGTTTTTTTTCCCTAAAAATGTAGCTGAACAAATGACAGTACAGAAATGGTGAGGGAGAATGGTGCACTGCAATTAAGAAAAAACCTGCCAGCTCACTTAGCAAATGAAAGGGAAGATAATTAGATGTAACACCATTGTCAAGTAATTGCAGTGATCAGCCAGCTTGGCATGATTACTATTTCTTTTTCTTAAGAAGAGAAAGAATTAATTGCAAAATAATATTCAGAAGAGTACCACAATATGTCCTTTAGGAGGGGACCTATTGCTTTAAGATAATTTTATTTAGAATAGATTTTAAAACAAAAGAATTTCAAATTAAACATAAATGTATACTGTGATTCTCACTGCCAATAAAAAATTAAGGGAGCTATGAAACTCTAGGGCAAATTCTTAAAAAGATTATGAATGGAAACATCAAAGGGCGCTGGACTGGCCTGAAAAATTTAGAAGTGTGATCACGGGATTTTTCTAATGCATGAATAACAGTAGTGGTACTTCTTGGAAAAATGGGATGATCTGAACTATACTTCTCACTGATCTGAGCTTTACTTTTTCTGACTACTGTACAGGCAGCATTCCAGAGGTGCTGTGAGCTTTTTGTTCTGCGTTTGGAAAAGCCACAAGAATAACACAATCAAGTTGGGATCTGTCTGACTTTTGGGAGATAGTTATGTTTGAGTTTGTCCCTCGAAGCTCCCTTCCTAGTCCATGGAGGTCTATCACTTCTGAACTGAGATATTACAAAAGCCAGTGACTAGTAGAGATCAGATTAACCCAGTTCTTACCATTAATACAAAGAGACCCTAAAAAGACTGTCTCAGGTGTACGTATCCACAGTGCAAACATCTAAAGTTAGGTGAAATGGCTCTTTCCATTACAACTTCGATAATATCTGATTGTCTGCTTCCATCTGTGTGCTTCAGCTTTCATCTTGCAGAAGTTGGTCATTTGGTCCTATCTTGCCAAACACTAAACATTTGCTTCTGATACTCATACCCTTTATCAAGAAAGGAAGGTCTTGCACTGACTTATCAGCATGAAAGAAGTGGAGGGAAAATGAGAAAAGATAAGAGAGCTGACAATAGGAAAGAAAAAGAGAGGTAGCATTTCTTCTCTGCTCTTGACTACCTCTTCCTTTCTCTATCCAAGTAATTTACAAGTGAGAAATACTACAAGTGAAATTATAAATGAATAAAGGTAAATTATGCAACCATCATCTGAAGGACTTTTGTGATCTACAATGTAACTTCTGAAAGAGGAGAATATCCCACTTTCAACTGGGTTTGTCTTTTGGTCAGACAGATAGCAAAAATCATTCTGAAGTCATGGGTGAAGTCAAGAAATCATTCAAGTGACCCCAATCACTTAACAGAGTGGACTGAGAATATTAGTTGAGATCTCTCTACTAACAAGGCAAATCTGGGGTTGATCAGTATTGACTGTTTGAATGATTTTGGGGCAAGAGGAGAGGTGATGCTGGCTGGTGATTGTCATTGGTGGAACTTGATTATAGGATTATCTCCTAGTGTAATTTAGTTGATTTATAATGCTACAAAATCATAGGCATGTCCTTTATGAAAGTATAGGATGTTGTGGTGTTTTTATGCCAAATGAATAACAGTCACTTGGCATGTAAAGTGGTTGGGTTCAATTCTTTACTCTCTGTTG
The DNA here is from genome assembly GCA_013399075.1 of Chloroceryle aenea. Classification (NCBI taxonomy): domain Eukaryota; kingdom Metazoa; phylum Chordata; class Aves; order Coraciiformes; family Cerylidae; genus Chloroceryle; species Chloroceryle aenea. Next base: position 220,088 of record VWZY01003696.1, on the reverse strand, counting down.
AGCAGCTGAACCTGCTTCTTTTGCTGACAAGGTGTATGTACCAATCACCAACCTAGAGGTTCTTCTAGAGAGGAAGTGAGATACCATTTTCTCCTCCAATGAACATTTAATGCTAAAGAATGTGAGATTCAAAAAGAGTGATAACTAAAACAATGGGATTGATGGTGGATGTCCATGTAGTGTGTTAGAGAGCTAAACAAAAAAACGTCAAGATATTGGTCAAGATATTGACCACTAAATGTTATATAAAAGTCAAAAGAATTCATAGCTGGAAAAAAAATGTTTTATTTCTGAGTAAAAGAAATAGACTGTAGTCATTAAGCAATGTTTATTTTTTAAGTGGTTTCTTTGGTCATGTTTTTGTCATAACTGACATGTATTAAACCCAGCTTAGTTTGGTACACAAAGGGTGAAGCTGGCATAAAAATCCTGTTAATGTGGATAATCATGCCCCTTGATTCTTCTAATTTTAACTTGTTAACTCTGTTCTCTGGTGTCTTTTGAACTTTGCATTTGCTTATTGACCAGTGGTATGGTGAATTACATCTCACAACAGAAAGGTGTGTCTGAAAATTAAATCATATTCATATGCCACTGAAGTAAAGCCTTATTAAGCAGGGAAATAGAACAATAGTCCATAACCTTTAAGCGTTCGAGCTGATTCTATAACAACATTTTCTACGGCTGTTAAGACTAATGTCTCTCTACTAGCTCAGAACATTTTTATAGTATTGATTTTATTATTATTATTTTATGCTCAATAAACCTTTAGCATTTTTTTTAACAGTTACATGTGATTTTCCTGAACAATAGTCTCCAAGGAAAAGGAGGCTTTAAACAGCTCTGTATGTGCTGCATAGCAGTGAGATATAGAGAGTCTATTACATAGCTATTTCACTTCAGTGTGCACTAGGCAGAAACAAGAGCATTTTGTTTGATTAATACCACACAAGATCTTCTATCAAAATATTAATATCCTTTAAATAGGCGTATCCACTTAGTAAATGAGATATCATCAGCTTTCTCTGTTGCCAATATTGCAATATTTATCTATTTCTCTGGTAATAGTAGCTGTAACTCTATGACTTTTCTTGTAAAAATAAAACGTGCACAGGACAGGACAAGGGACAAGGTCTGAACCGTATACTTTCAAGAAGATTTTTTTCTTGCATTTATAGTCGTAGGTACTTAGGAGGACTAAAATTGCAAAATGACAAAAAAAGGAGCAACAACTACAAACAGAAAATCTAGAAACCGTCCCCTGGAAGTTAACCTAAAGAGAAAAAAAGTGCATGTTTCTTAAATCTCCACAGAAATGCTGTTAATGTAATGCTGTGCATTGGGAACAGAAGCTAATAATAAAAACATAATTAGCCCTAAATTTGCAATCCATATATCTGCAGAATTCCCATGACAATCTTATTACTTCAAATGACATATGCACTCAGAAGTTTGCATTTGATTGAATATAATTAAAAAATCAAGGCAGAGAGGCTTATGATTGTTCAAATCACATGCATCAGATGACTAAACACCAGGGAAAGAGGAGACTGCTTCAACAAAAGATAGTCTTGTCACACTAATGAAGAGCTATACACTGGTCATCATTTTTTTTTTTTCTGGAAATCTGAAAGAGCCTCAGTAACTTGTGCACCTCAGTAACTTGTAGTGGCTATTCACATCCCAGAAATGAAAAGATGTCCTGGGACAGCCTTTCAAACACAGATACTGTTCCTGTGTATTTGGGAAGCTTGTCCCAGATTTTCATCCACAAGACTTTTTTTTTTTTCCCTTTACTGCTTCTACAACAAGATGACAAGAGTCTGGTTATCTAGATCCTAGCATTTGGTTTCATAAAGGTCAGTTGTTTGCTGATACCCAGAGCTGTCAGTGGTTGGTAGAGAACACCTAGAAATGCTTGGGATTTGTCAACTGTTTGTCCCTGCACATAAAGCTGTGAGTGTTACACTTTCTGGGCATGCTCTGAAAGTCCACATACTGAAAGTGTCTGGTGAAACAAAAGCAGGGTACTTTCATTTGAAATAGAAATCCCTGAGGATTAGACATCAGTGCCAAAAGACAGGGTTCATGAAGATTCAAAATAACACCCCCTTTCCCATTTCCAAGGGAAAGACCTTATGGAATAGGACAGAGAAAGCAAATTTCTAGAGCTCATTGATGTGAATTTTCTGCTGCAGTTCTGTATTTTGAACTCATGCTCTACCAAGTTAGATTAATGGCATCTTTTTACCTTATATATGAATATATAAAAACTTGATCACTGTGCTACTTCCCCAAAAGCATTCTCCTAGTTTCCAAGAACTTGTTTAATGGAATTGAAAATGTTTCCAAGGATTTATCCATCATTAATATGTCCCATTGGACATGGATAATCGTAAATAACCTCCCATAACATCCTTGTGAGTAAGCTCAGAAAGCGTGGGTTAGAAGAGCAGACAGTGAGATGGGTTGAGAACTGGATGAACAACAGAGCTCAGAGGGTTGTGATCAGTGGTGCAGAGTCCAGCTGGTGACCTGTAAGTAGCAGTGTTCCCCAGGGGTCAGTTCTGGGTCCAGTCTTATTAAACATTTTCATCAATCACCTGGATGAAGGGATGGAGTGTACCCTCAGTGAGTCTGCTGATGATGCTAAACTGGGAGTGATTGATACACCAGAAGGTGCTGCTGCCATCCAGAGAGATCTGGACAGGCTGGAGAGCTGGGCAAAGGCAAACATCATGAAGTTTGACAAGGATAAGTGTAGAGTCCTACACCTGGGGAGGAACAACAGCATGCACCAGCAGAGGTTAGGGGTAGACCCACTGGAAAGCAGCCCCATGGACCTTGGTGTCCCGGTGGAAAATAAGTTACCCATGGAACAACAATGTGCTCATGTGGCCAGGAAAGCCAGTGGTATCCTGGGGTGCATAAAAAAAGAGTGTGGCCAGCAGGTCAACCGAGTTTCTCCTCCCCCTCTACTCTGCACTAGTGAGACCACAGCTGGAGTATTGTTCAGTTCTGATGTTTAGCCTGGAAAAGAGAAGACTGAGAGGGGATCTTATAAATGTTTACAAATATCTGAAGGGTGGGTGTCAAGTAGAAGGGGCCAGTCTCTTTTCAATGGTGCCCTGTGACAGGACGAGAGGTAATGGTAGCAAGCTGAAACACAGGAAGTTCCACCTCAACATGAGGAAAGACTTCACTGTGAGAGTGACTAAGCCTGGAACAGGCTGCCCAGAGAGATTGTGGAGTCTCCTTCTCTAGAGACTTTCAAGACCTGCCTGGATCTGTTCCTGTGGTGGCAGGGGTGTTAGAGTTGGTGATCTCCAGACGTCCCTTCCAAATCCTATCATTCTATGATTTTGTGATTCTAAAGTTTCTACAAAGCACAGTGATTATAAACTGAGTGAAAGGTTATCTTGTTTTGTTCATCTGAATAGGTCACCTTCAAGTTTCACTGTATGTCTGTGGCTTTGCACTGGAAGAGATAGTGAACAATCAATTACTATTCACCTTCTCACTGCCCCTCTGGATTCCGTAGTGTCTTATCGTATTCCATTTTGGCCATCTTTTTCAAGGCTCTTAAGCCCTAGTCTCTCTCCCCTTATGTTAACAATCTTATGGAACTTACTCTATCCATTTGATCATCCTTTTTATTCTTTTCTGAATATTTTCCTGTGGCATTTCATCCTGTATTCAAGACCATAGATTTTTAAAATGATGTACTTATTCTTTGCAGTTTGGTCCTCTATTCCATTTCTAATAATTTGTAAGTCTCTTTTTGCTTTTCTGACTACTACTCAGGGCAGAGCTGACATTTTTATAAAGCTATCTTTATAATCTCAATATTATATTCTCCCTGTTCTAAAGAGCCACTAATCAGTTCAGGAGTCCATCACTGTATACGTAAAATCAGAGCTTTGTTTTCCCAGGTCTTTAATTTTATATTAAAATTCTACTAAATTTCATGTATGCCTTTATTGTCCAGTGACTGTCAGACTTCTTTTGCAGAACTTCCTGATCTTCACATTTATTCATCTTAACATCTAGGCTCCACATTACTTTTTCAGATCCCTTTTTCAGATCACTTATAAATGTGGGGTAAAAAATGACTTCAATCATGTGCCCTCCCGTTTGGATTCTAAGCATTTTGGCTTCCAGTCTTTTAATTCTGAATTCTACGTATGTCATATTAAGGGTAAGAGGTTGACATTTTCCTGTTTCAGAGTCCTGCTAAAGACTTGCACTGAAGCAGTTTTGCAATGTCACCTATTTGGACTATCCTGGTGGGAAGCATTAAAATTTAGATCTCAGATACTCACCTGTAGGGAGACTTCAGGTGGCCAGACATCTCTCTCCCATTCAATGTACCACAGAGTTGGTTGCATAAAATGCCAGTCACCATTTTGTGGTGTTCCCCATACTTTAAGCACATGCATTGCTAGGTATAGTAATTGGGGTATTCTATGCCCAACATTTTATCTGCCATGTTGGGGCTTAGGTCACAAATACTATTGATAAAACAAGTTCTATTGGAAAATAAATAGGGACACAGACTAGGCATTCCTAGTGCATGCTATAAGCCAAAATATATAGGTGAAATATAATCATAAATGTAGCCATCTGAGCAAACCCATACCAACTGTCAGGAAATAAATAACAATTTTGATGAGCAAGTTCTAGAAATGGGATCCATTTGAGGGGGCCTATAGGCATAATGCATTCATGGTGTATGACAAAAACTCTGCTGTTACTGTGGAAAGATCCTAATTCTCTTTACCCATTCAGGATAAGCTGTCATATGTCCCATTACAAGATGTTTCCTGTGAGGATTATGGGTGTCCTCAGTTTGTGGCACAAACATGTACTTCATAAAGCATCATATAAATACACAAATAATTCATGATAATTATGCCCCCAAACAACATGACTGTTCTGATAACTGTGGCCAAAATAAAAGTTTGGTTTACAGAGAAGCATAAGGATCAAACATAAAAATACCTAACAAATAAAAATGAGCAGGCCTTGTTGGCTGTTGTACAACTGCCAGACATTAGGTTAAAAAGTAGATACTATCTGTGTAGTACCTTTGACACCTGAGGCATGCTGCTCCACATACTGTAGGTTTCTGGGCAATGCCTGAAGGTAGCACCTTGCCCTTGTGAGCTATACCTAGGAGGTGGAAAGGTCACCAAATGGCCACACTCTGTCCTTTTCATGTTTTGCAGTATTTGGTATAGTGGCAGTTAAAGGTGTGGTATTTGTGTTCAGTTGCTTAAAGTCATTTGTAAGCTGCCACTCTTAGGCTTTTTCACTGGCCAGTCAGGATAGCTATAGGGCAAATGTGTGAGAGTGATAATATCTCTTTTTTTCAAGTCTCTTACCACCTTGTCAATGTCTGAATGCACAGCTGCTAGCAGGGGGTACTGCTTCACATTACTAAACCTGGACTGGGGCAAGGGTATAGACACATCTAGCAAATTTCTAGCTTTAGGATTGTCATCTTCAGATCCTAAAACAGTGGTATTAGCAGTGCCAAACAATACTTCAGCCTGGGTTAGATGTTGCTCTCCAGGGAGCCACAAAGTCATTTTTGTTGTGGGATGTTCTCTTACTATTCCACTGATTCCTGTAAACTTCATTTTACAGTGACCAGGTTTTATATTTAGGTTCTCTGTCATTTCTTTAGTATTTATTATAGGGACTAGCACTGGGGATCTCCTTAACATATCCCTCTCATGCATTGTATGCAGGCTGCTTTTTGCACAGATGCTACAAGATCCAAGAACACAGTAATTTTAATAACAAGGGAATCCCTTCTTTCCTGTGGGTCTATGCTGCCAGCCAAACAGACAGCCCATGTAGTCAATGAATAATTATGATTGCCTGGAATAGTGGTTAGAAATACTCCAGGGCCCCAGTAACCTCTGGCTTCTTCCTCACTTAATAGGATTTGGTCCCTTCCCATAAGGAAGACTTGCCACACATACTGCATCTCGAGCTCCTCTAGATGCTTTGAGTACTTTTCCTGCAAGTTTCCTAATTCAGCTGGAGACAATGGAATGGAGCACACAGTAGTGTGAGCATTACCATCCCCCTCAACTGCAGCCCCACTTTTAATCAGTGGTCATTCCTAGTACCAGTTCTGGGGTAGGATCAGAATCTTCCAACATATCGTCACAGATGTTTCCATCCCATGTTTAAGTGTCTGCACGGTGTATTGATTTGAAGGTATTTTTAGCTGAGGATGGTATTTGGCTCAGTAGAAGATTTATTTTTTCCTGTAATTGTTTTTCTTCCCTTTAGCTGAGGCAAATAACATTTTAAGTTCCATATTTTCTGTCTCTAGGTTTTGGTTTTCAGTCTTGAGAGTTTCTAATTTCCCTCAGTTTTCCCTTTCAAAAGCCAATGATGTTTTCAATACTTCATTTTTTGACTTCAAAGTACATTCTACATTTGCAGTTCTCTAGGGGAAGGGGACTGTTTAACTTCCTTTTTGCATGTAAGATAGGCAAGCCCCCAGTACTGCACAAACAATTCCTTTGCCTTTACTTTCTTTAATCTCTTTCTCTTTTCTGCATCGTACTATCCACTCTACCACTTTGTGGTAGAGGCACAAACTTTGTAATAGCACTAATATTTAATAGTAATGCTAGAAAAAGATATACCATATATTTNCAAACATTTCTATGTTTCTACGTTTCTACAGTTCAATATTCATTTTAAATATAATTGGGCAAAAGTCTTCACTCAGACATTACGGCCTTCAAGATATGTGTTAAAGCTGCTTGTTTGTATTGCTTTAGCTGAAACCAGATAGTCTTATCTTCACAAGACTCCCTCCTTCAGCCATTTGTTGTGCCAGCTCAGCAGGTCTCCACTCCCAGAGGCAGCANGTAATGCTAGAAAAAGATATACCATATATTTAAGGCACAATTCTTACCAAGAAGGCATCCCTGTCTTAGATGGAGTACAGTCTGACAACCACCTCTGCTAGACCTTCAGTCTTCTCCCCTCTGGAGAGTTGTTCCTTTCATGTTTTTTTTATATCCTGATCCTATTTGTCCATGCCATGTGATGTCTCACATGATTTTGCNATCTTCACAAGACTCCCTCCTTCAGCCATTTGTTGTGCCAGCTCAGCAGGTCTCCACTCCCAGAGGCAGCATAAGAATCTCATGGTGACCTTTCTCACCAAGGGCACTAAATTAGCCTGCATTGTTATTACACAGCAAGCTGTTTCATTATCCAACAATATATTTAGTGTGTTGGTTTGCTTTTTGGTTTTGGGGTTTTTTTTCAATTACACTTTAACATGATACTTAAATGCTTTAATGTAAGCCTGATCTATGGAACTGTGAATAAAATACTAAATAACTCCTTTTCTGGGGCATACCCCACTGAGTCACAGACATAACTTTCCAAATGTTCACACTCTCACTGGTGCTATGAATCTTACAGTCACTACTGTAGGCACTTTAACTTGAAAGGACACATTCACTCACGCTGTTTAGTTTAATCTGTAGTCTAATGTAGATCCTAATCCTATCTCCAAAAGAAGTATTGAGCCAGGAAAAATTTCTGTCCGTCTCAGAGGTGCAGTCTGATACATTACCCAGAAAAGTTAGAAGAGTTTCTCCTTCAGATTTTTCCATCAACTCAGTAGCCATGAATTAACTATGGTGAACTCCATTCCTGGGCTCAATAGCTCTCCTCATGTTTCCACAGAGAACACAGCTCAAGCTTACGTAGTCCACCAGGTGTAGTGGTGTCTAAAGCTGTGTTCAGCAACATCCCAGTTCATTTCTGAATCTGACCTTCATAGATAAAAGAAGTATAAACTCCCACCTTTTGCTCATCAGTAATTTGCTCGTACTTTTTGTTAAATGCATGGAAGCTTTTGTTTCATAAAAGCTTCACTGTCATTCAAATTAAGTTTTCTTCATCCATAAACCAATTTAATGGCTCACCAAGTACAACAACTTAAATAGGACAAAAACTCAAACACTGAAAGCTTATGAAAAATAAAGCTGGAGACACAAATCACATTTGACACTCATAAAAGTGAACTTTTTGTGATTTTCTTCTACAGGCTGTGTTCAAATAAATATTGTTGTCTCTTGAGACTAGGACACAGCATGAACTTAAGCTGGTAGAAATTTCTGATTTCGCTCTGTGTTTTTCCTAGGCAGCTGTGTAGACAAAACTTTTATTTTAACAACCAATTTACACATAAACAATGACACTTGAAGGTGAATGAAACTATAAGAAAAATTTACACAATCATCTAGAACAATATGACAGTTGTCTAATGAATAAAGCATTTTCTGATAGACGAATGTAATTTTGGTATTTATTACTTACCTTTGTAAGTAATTATTACCTTTGTATTACCTTTGTAATAAATACCCCTCAACAGACCATCCTTTTTCTTTTTCCCAAATGCCACTATTGGTTTTTGTTACTGCTTAACACAACAAAATAGTACCTTAGTGTCCTTGGGCAAACCTTCTTCCTGTTCCTCTAGACAACTTGACTGAAAGTGTCTCAATCTGTCTCTATCAAATGCATTGCCTTGTCTTAATGACTTCAGAAAGAGATACTTTTCTATAATTTCCCTTCCCTTGTCATGGTTTTGTCTGTAAACTAGGTCAATAAGAGGGCTCTTATGAATAAACATCCTTCTGCTCTGTTCTCAGTCATATCAGCATTACTGCAGGTAGAGCAGGGTAGAGCTCTGCGAGGTCTATGAGCTCTGAACTGGCAGATTTTATTCTAAATTTCATGACTTGAGGAGGGATTTGGTCAAAGAACTGATGGAGAAAACACCCATTTTACTTTATCTGTTTATCATTTTACTAGACCAAAAAACCCCTTGGTTTTCCATATTATACTATTTGAATTCCACCTGGAATGAGGTTCCTTCCTCTTCCAGTGAAAAAGGGCTGAATAAGGATCAAATTTTAAAAGTCATCTGGAAATATGTTGTAGGATACTAAGACAGAGATTATCCCTTACCCAAACTAATTACTGATTTACAACATAATCTCATTATATAAAAATCTGAAATGCTTGAAATAGCTCTTCCCAGTTGTTTTGATTGTTCAAGTGATCTTAGACATTATTAATGGGGAGCATGAAAATCACAAAGCCTTAATGTGATATGTTTTTAATCAGTTCCATGAAAAAAAAATAAAAATTCAAGTGATAGCAGATTGTTATTTTCACTGCATTTAGATGCACATCTAGTAATTTCACATTATTTAAACTTTTAAAACCCTTACTGCTATTTAGTGCAATTTTATATTCCAATAGTAATGATACGACAGCACTATATTCAACTCCTTTCTGAAATGCAGCATGAAATTGCTCTCCTTTCTTTTACTTCATTTTTAATAATTTTTAGTAAACATTAAGTATGCTAGTGCTGCTTTCACCAAAGTACTTATATGACACTTTCATTCTGTTTTTAGACTAATAATCTAACTTAATTATGAATGCTGTCAAGATTAGAAATGATTGGGTTGTCTTCTGAAAATGTGAACTGATTTTACATGGTTTTTCTCCTGCCTCTTTCTAAAACAGACTTAATGTTCCAAGCTGGAACTTCTGCTTTCAATAAAATCCTTATGTATTTTCCTCAAAGAATGCACTTGTAATCTATACTTTCTCTTTTATTCATAGCTATTTCCATACTTTTTCCTCATCTTTGTTTCAAACTTAAAAAAAGGTGAGTTAAATCCCTTGTCCATCTGAAGCATTTTGGCATTTTCTTTGGGATGATGGACCTCAATCTTTGGAGAAAAGTGCAATCAATAGCCAGTCATGGCATGGGATGAGACTCTCGCTCAGGAAGAGTCAACTCTAAGTGAATTTTGCCACTACAGCTGTAGGTCTGTTCATGCCAGAAGGGTGGAAAGAAGAGGTTGCATACTAATTCTCTTGGCCTCACTTGCTATGGGGAAACCAGCGAGCGTGTCACCCTGAAGCCTGACTCTGCTGGCATTGCATATTGTGCTTGAAGTCTGCATTGATAACAATGGAAAGCAAAGGCATACTTTGTGTAAAGCAAACAGAATAGTGACCAGTTTACCCACAGCACAGAGCAAAGGTACAGAAGTTCCTTTCATCTCTTACCATCGTTATAATTTTTACACTTCAGGGGAAAAAAATAAATAAATAAGGACATTGGGTGTTTCTACTTCATTAGAAAAGGAAATGGAAGAAGCTTTTCAGTTGCTCCATCTTACCAGTTAGAGTATCTCTGGGGGATTTTTGGCAGAGTAAGACTAAGACATTAATCTGTCCCTTTTGCATAGAAAAGTCTTCCAAACCTTCTTTGTCCTCACATTTGTGTCAAAGCTAATAAACAAGCCAGTCAGAGAGAAAGGATAAAGCTGAATATGGCTGCACATTAACATAGACTTTATACTTACTGTATAAATCTGAGACAAAAGGAAAATACAGCCCCCCAGACAAACAAAAGTTGGATTTAAATGCATTCTTTTCTTGCTGTACTAGCTTCCAGTGGAAGTAGCTATGCAAATAAAGCCCAGAAATGATTTACAGTAGTGCCTGAAAGTGCCACTGTTCCATCATTTTCCCTTTTTTATTTCTTCAAGGCTTCCACCCCAAACTTTTTCAATAACCTAGATGCAGACTTAGTAGGCAGTGGCCTGGGGCAGCCACAGCTTAATACCTCCATTTCCTTTGAAAAGCTTTGCAGACCTTTCTGTTGAGGAGAGCAAGGAAATATTCAGGGCAAGCAGCTAATTCCCTCTCCTTTCCCTGTACACTCCCAGCAGGATGAGCAAATCAGGTCTTGAAGCCCCATCTCACACTTTTCCCCTTTTCTTCAAACATTATCAGCTATTCAGCACAACTCTAACTTTCCATAGCAAGGAAATACTTTAACAGAACACTTCTGGAGTGGGTAAATTTGATTTTTCTCCTGCTTTTTAGAAGGACACAGCCAACCCAAGATTGAGCTTTTCTGAAGACCTTTAGAATCCTAGAAAGAAAAAAAAAAAAGAGGTTTTCCTTTTTCATTGAAATTCCACACTACTGAGGTTCTGCTGTGTGTTGGCCTTTTGTTCTGCAGTCAGCCATAGGATTTCATTTTCCAAGCCACACTCTAGAAACTCTCAAAAACTGTAATGTTAGTTTAAAAATACTTTTAGTATTACCTGCTAATCAGTCCCAAATCTCTTGTTACATATTTATCACCATATATTTGTATTGTATAATGTACTTGTGATGCTTGATTTCATCTCTTTTACTCCATACACCAGCAGTCTTTATGGTTATTATATTTTTAAGAACTTGTCCATAAACATTCATATTACATACTGTCATTTGCCAAATATCTTGATTTCATTGAATCAGCTGATGAGGAAAGTAACAGATTTTTTCAGTTTTCTGGGAAAAGCTGGAAATTACAGTCCTGTAGATTTTGACAGCTGTTTGCATTAAAAATTAATCATAACAGAAAAAATAAGACAGATTCATTTTATTATTTGGATGTTCTCCTAAAATGAAAGTTTTTCAGCTTTTGTAACATCACAGTGTATAGTATAAATGGATTATCTTTAAAACTCACTCATACCATGACCATCTGTTCAGTTCTTCTGTGTTGCATCTAAATACCAGGAGTTAGTGCACTCGTCACTTCTGGAAGTGGGTGAAATGTCACATTCCCATGGAAAACCAGAATAAACTGAACAAAGCTGCAGACAGTAACTGGTTTACCTGATGGTTTTTATGTTTTTTATTTTCCTATATTGGTAAATATTTTTCCATTTCATTTTTCAAGGAATTAAGAAGAGTGATTTGAAGCTATACAGCACATTTCCTTCCAATGTTGCTGTCTTTTAAAATTGTGATTAGAATTTTACATAGTGTTAATGCATTTTACTAAGAAGCAGGTTAATTGTATCATCTAGTTTCAATTAGCTTAATAGAGTGCATGTATAGCTTCAGAGTCTATTGTGCATATCCTCACATAGATTGGGAAATAGACTAAAAGCTATTATTTTGATGTCCTCATAAATTATGTTCCATATTATGTTAGATTAACGAAATGCATGACTAATGCCCCATGTACACATGAGCTGTGACAGCATTTCTGATTGTTAATAAATCAGAACACTGGGTGATGTCCAGCTCCTTTCTTATGGTAAATGTGAATTAAGTTCACATCTTCTCATTATACTTAGTAATTTACTTCTAAATGCTCAAATCTAGTCATTATTGGTGGCAACCTTTATACTGTAACTCTCCAGACTGAATTAAAAATACTAATAAAAATAAAGTGAAGATTGTATCTAGATTGGGGCCTGGAGATAGTTTTTCCTTCTGAAAGCACACTGCAGTCATAATAAAGAGATTAGGCTACAGGCAGTGGTTATTTGAAGCACAAGCTTAGACATACTGAATTTGTTTGCAAACTTCACCAGTATTCAAACCAACAAAAAGCTTATTTTCTTTTGTATCATGAGTAAATTATATTATGCCTGTGTTAAAAAAAGGTAAAACTTACTTCTTGCAGCTGTGAGGTACTACTGAGACCAAGGACATGAAAGGGTTCTGGGAGGACTAGTGTCTGAATAAGGATATGGTTGGCTACAACCCTGTAAGGCACATCAAACAGCAATTATATGAGTGGTTTAGAGTCCCTCCTGTGGTGTAGTTTGATCCATTCCCTACCACCAGTCCAAAAAGGACCACAATGCTTTTCTTAGTCATAGTGCAACTGGAAACTTTGCTTCTTGTGGATCTGAGGCTGGAAACATTCTTCCAGGCCTGGATGGTACTTGGTTGGCCAGCAGCAGCTACACATAGAGGTGAGTTCATAAAATGAATGTGAAAGCCTGGGTTGCCCACAGTTACCTCTGGACCAAGAGGTGTTGTAGATCTAAATACAGTTGGTACAAGATAGAAAGTTTATATGGTACCTGGAATATTTGGGTTGTAGCATGGCTAACTCCACACAGCACTGTTGGGTTCAGAATCACGATTAAATGGCACTCTCCTGTGTTGCTGAGGTGGCTACAATCCTACAGAGATGTTCTTAAAATATTTACTAGCTCCTAGAGTCCCTGTGCAGTAAAGTAGAACACTATGGGAGCAGAGGATGACATCATTTGTCTGTTGGCAGACCAATTATTGTGTTGACAGAGGACTGTAGTTTTTCTTTGAATGCAGGTAACAAGCTCCTAGGACTTTCACCTGGTGCAAATGAATTTATGAAGCAGGGCATTTTACACAAGCTGAGAACTGGGCTTCGAATCTACATCTGAAGCTCTCCTAAGTACAATGTAGATAAGAGGCTGATGCAGTGGATACAGCATGATTGGAAAGCAGTGCACATATGATGGTGGCACAGGATACAGAACTTATTCAGCCTTCACTGTAGTTTGCAATCCAGCCTTGGGTCACAGAAAATGTTGCTTCCTTCATGGTGCTGTAGACATGCTTAAGTTGCTTCAAAGAATATTTGTGTTCCAAATATTATAGGTAGGCCATATATGAATAGCATATATGAAAAATTCATAGTGCTTTGCCTTGAGTATATGGTTTGGCAATGCTGAAAGAGAGTGTATTTAATGCAAAAGCTAAAGCTCTACAAGTTCTTCTGGTAAGTCTGTTCAATGAATGTCTGAATATTTGATGGCTGAGCCATAACATTCAAGGACTTATCATTTACTATTATTTTGCACCTATCTGACATTAGCAAATGCTACAAATAAATACTGTTGCTGTTAACCTGAAGAATTAGGTCAATTATACATGTGTCCCCAAAGGCTTGTCTTTGAAATATCATCATAGTCTATTGGTAAAAGATGAACAAATTAACAAATTGAATCTGACAGAATAATACTTCAGTAGCCATTCTTAACCACTTATTCATGTCAACATGATTCTAAAGAATATAAAAGAGTAAGGGGAAAGAAGGATAGGAATACATTTTATTCTATGGGGAAATGTTCTCAGCTACTTAAAGGATAAGAAATCAAGCACAGAAATAACTTGGCATTTTAAATAGTAAATATATACTGCATGCTGCAGATGCAGTATGCTCCTTCCAGGCAAAGGTCCAAATTATTTTGGAGAGAGCACAGTGGTTGAAATTTAATTATTGGACATAGCTGGAACCTCTGAAAGGCTTCTTTGTGTGTATTGGTGAGAACTCTAATTGAAGCAGACAATGAACAGGTCAGAGCTTACTGAGACTGATTAACTACATCACCTGCCCTGCAATTATTGTTACTGCTCTTGAGGCTTTTAACTGTGAGAGCTTTCCTCAAGAGGTACATATGTTGTTTTCCAAAAAGGCTTTTCTTCCCACTCTGCCTGAGTTTCTAACCATTACATAAGCAAAGACTCATCACCTATCTCTAGGGAAAAATGGACCTCTGGAGGGGGTGTTTCAAGTCCTCCCAAACTATGTAGCTGAGATGAATTGGTCTCTGAAGGTGTAATTTCCCACCACTGGCTTGAGAAGAAAACTAGGATGATTAATGACTCGTATTTAGACATCTGTTGAGATAAAACTTACCATTGGTATGTTTTTATTTAAGACTTCTTTGCATGGGAAGAGAAAAATAGGTTATGTGTAATAGTAGTTTTGATTCTGTATCTTTTAAATTATACAATGGAGTATTACTGTTATATATAGTCCCAAATAAAGACAGAGGAAATGACTCTACTTGTGAGCTAGGAACTGCTGATTGAGGTAAGAATGGACAGATCTGCTGTTTTCTTTTAGACTATTCTGTGAGAACAGATTTTCCTGTAAGTAAATAATTTTCCTAAGTAAATCATTCCATTTTTAATTAATTATTTAATTCATTTTATAATTTAATATTATGGTTTTATGTTAGATGCATCCATGAGTGGATAGCCAATGATTTTTTATATTTTTTCATACACTGTAAATTGTCTTAAGTATATGGCAGAAATTGTAACATTCTAGTAATGAACAGCTCTGATTTGAAAAGTTGTGATAGATTCTGAAAATACAGACTGAGATTATCTACAATGGTGGAAGGGAGGGCTACAATATCTTCCTCACAGCTTACAGACCTGTGTCTCTTGGACAAAGTTTTCGAAAGCAATCACTGTTTTTAAACTGAGAAACACCACACAGGTTTTGTTTTAACATTATGTACCCTAAAGCTATTCCATGTTAGACACCTAAAGTTTTGTTTCCCCATTGAAAATCTTATCTAAACAAACCAAGTCCAGAGACACATAGATGAAATACACATCTCTGCTATCTAATTTACCAGTAACACAGGTTATCATATGTAACATATATTATTTCAGAGATGCACATTAAAATGGTTTCACACTTATTTTTCCTCAATATTCAATGTTTCTTTCTACCAGCTATCCTCAAGTCTTAGGGTCTGATTAGTCAGTGGGTTTGTTTATCCATGAATTCACATGAAGTTCTTTGACATAATTTTGAATGCCTATATTTTCACATGAAGTAGAGAATGTTAGGGGTTGAAAGATCATTTAATCGATCACCTAGATCACACAGGAACACATCCAGGTGGGTTTTGAATGTCTCCAGAGAAGGAGGCTCCACAACCTCCCTGGGCAGCTGTTCCAGTGCTCCATCACCCTCACCATGAAAAAGTTTCTCCTTAGGTTTACATAGAACCTCCTATGTTCCAGTCTGCAGCTGTTGCCCCTTGTGCTAGCATTGGACGTCACTGAGAAAAGCATTTATTCTCATATTACATTTTTAAATTTATCTATTTATTTTCTGAACTTCCCTCTCCTTTTTTAAAGCATTTTTTTCATATTTTGTTACAGAGCTTATTTTCCTAGTTAGGCATCAAAGATCTATTACAGCAAGATATTTAAATGCTTAATAATCACAGTCTAGAGTATTAATGAGCTCATTCATGCAAATCCAAACATTGCTTTATTTTTATTCCCTTTTTCTTTCACTACTAAATCTAATCAGAGTCAGAAGTTCCCAAATCCTGGTCTAAAACTCTATTTTTTGTGATTTAAAATTACATATTGCACTTTATGGTGCTAATCCAATTTTACAGTTTTGTGTTTTTTGTAGGAGCAAATGATTGTGATGTAGGTTAAAGTGCATTAAAATTCTGGTTATGTCAAAAGTTGTGACAGATCAGGTAAGGAGATGAAAAGGAAATTCTTCGGGGCAGTTAAATCTGATGTAGGTGAACCAGATACATAACAAATATTTCATGTTTTTTGAATAAAAGGATATCACAGTCACAAAGGAACAGTTCCACTGGAAGTCCTTCATTAAAACCAGTCCCCTATGATGCTAGAGTATAAGAAGTGTTAGCTTCTCACTACAACCAGAAGTAAATTATATCCAAAGTAATTACCTCAAATTTTATTTAAATCTATGAAATGGAAAGAGAGGATTGTGTCTGTTGGCAACATGCTTTGTTCAACATCATGTGTTAAAAATAATAACCTGTAATAGCATTGAGGAAACGAAGTCACAGTGTTGCTTTCTCATCTATTGAAAGATGGAAGGAGGATAAAATATTTTTAGCAAGAACAAAAAGAGGAAGGGGCCATTAAAAAAAAAAATAATTGTAAGCCATTATCCCTTGCCCTGTCACTATAAGCTGTCATAAAATGTCCCCCCTCAGCTTTCTTGTAGGCCCCCTTCAGATACTGTAAGTCCTGAAGAAGGTCTTCCCAGAGCCTTCTCTTCACCAGGCTGAACAAGCCCAACTCTCTCAGCCTGTCTTCATAGGATAGGTGCTGCAGCCCTCTCATCATCATCACGACCCTCCTTGGGATCCACTCTAACAGATCCATGTCATTCTTGTGTTGGGGGCTCCAGAGCTGGACACAGTACTCCAGGTGGGGTCTGATGAGAGTAGAGCAGAGGGGTAGAATCACCTCCCCTGACATTCTGGCCACACTTCTTTTGATGCAGCCCAGGATATGATTGTCTTTATGGGCTGCAAGTGTGCATTGTTGGCTCATGTCCAGCTTTTCATCCAACAGCACCCCCAAGTCCTTCTCCACAGGGCTGCTCTCCATCCTATCACCCCCAG